>JAGTTH010001788.1:0-11478 GCA_022606485.1 Agraylea sexmaculata
TAAAAGGCCATAGTGTATGTATACTGTGTGTCTGTATTTTGAGCTCTCTTATTGGGCGTTAAAGTACGAACCAAATCACTTTGAATTACTACATATAAAAGGCCACAGTGTATGTATACGTTGTACTGTGTGTCTGTATTATGAGCTCTCTTATTGGGCATTAAAGTACGAACCAAATCACTTTGAATTACTACATATAAAAGGCCATAGTTTATGTATACGTTTTACTGTGAGTCTGTATTGTGAGCTCTCTTATTGAGCGTTAAAGTACGAACAAAATCATTTTGAATTGCTACATATAAAAGGCCATAGTGTGTGTATACGTTGTACTGTGTGTCTGTATTGTGAGCTCTTTTATATAACATATAAAAATAACCGTCTTCAAAGAAAACGATGAAAATTAATAAAAACTGAAAAACTAAGCAGAATGCCAACACAAATAAATATTGAAATAGTTTTTGAACAACTGATAGTTGCCTTAAGATTTACAATACAGGAAATCAGAGTAAGCTTGGATCAAACAATCGATTGGAATTTTATTAATATGATTGTTTTTTATACACCAGCCTTACTCGTAATATTTTGTCACTTTTATCAATGACATTAAATTATTTTTTTATAATAAATCCCTTAATTGATAATTAATATTATCATCATAAATAAAACGTATACATCTTTTTTTAAGAAAATTCTGAAAAGCCACTTTTCTTATTCAGGTGACGTCATTTAATTGTTTGAATAATCTATGATTAATAAATATTTTATGTATTTGTCATAAACAACCCAAACAATGGAAAAGAATCCAAATAATAACGATAAATTAATTATACATTCAGTCTATTTGCGATGTATTAAAATTTCGCATTTGTCATTATTGCACTTTGTTGTCTAATTGTCTGCATTTTGACACTTTCAGAAGGTTAAAAATGACAATAATAATGTTTTATATTATTTTATAAATGAATGTGTAAATTATAAAGCTCAGTTAGTCAATTCCAATATGTTATCTAGTGTTAATTAACTTTATTTCATAACACGTCGATGTATGGATATTATTTAGTTTGGTAACCAAATACCATTCGTTTTTTATTTAAATCTCAATATGATTAAACATGCAATTTTCTTTCGATGAATTAATGAACAGATCCTCAAAATATTTATATTTAAAAATTAAATATTGATTGTTTAAAATAATAAATTGGAACAATACTGGAATATAATTGATATTTAATAATATGATTCAAGACTCTTTGTTGAGATACGAAAAAAAATATTTTAAATTAATACATACATTAAAATGAGGCTAGATTAAAAATTATTTGATTTCGAAAAGAATTAATATATGAAAATTGAAAATAATTTGTGGGTATTTTTTATAATTTATAACACATGCATCTAAATAAAAAATATACTTATGATGAAAATATGTTAAGGCAAATTCAAGCATTCGGCTTTGAAAAAAAATGTAATTTATTAATAGTTTATGGATAATAAATTTTTATGCAATTGGTGTCATAAATAAATAATATTTTGACGTATGGCAACACTAAAGCGCGTCGGATGAAAAGTATGACAACTTTCGTAAAATATGAATATAATAATTACGACATTAGGATCAAATTTAGGTGATACATAATATATTTTTTATATAACCGGTATTAAGTACCAACAATTAAGTAGTAAACGCCCTTATACGACCTCCATTGCTATCATTTATGATGAAATATTCGAAATTATATAATAATTGAACATTCCAAAAAATCTCATACATCTCAAATTAACACTAAACATCCATAAATACAATATTTTGTCCTTCAATTCGGCAATTGTATTTACAATTTTAATTAACAACGATTACGATAACGTGTAAATCCCACATTTTTATGTCGCAATTCCTGGAATGTTAATTTATTAATTCCATATTATTGACGTCATGATATTTTACGTGTAATAAAAAAAGAGTTGATTATTATATTGTTTCAATTTGAAAATCGTGCGCAAGAAATTTAATCACTCACAATACAATACAATCTAATTTTTTTGTTTGTTTACGTCAAAATAATAAAAATGTGTGAGCAAAAATTATATTAAAAAAAATAAAGCCTTTTGTTTATGAGATAAGCCCCTAGTTTTTGTGTGAATTATAGTTAAATAATAATACGTTTAATATTTGTGGGGAAATTTTCAAAGACGAGATTATTCACTAAAGGCCGTAATTGGTCACACCGTAAAATGTTATCACTAATTCTATTTACGTTTTTAATCCAGATAATAAAACATTGAATTTCTCATTTTGTTAAAATTATTCGATATTCGATTTTTTAAAGCGTTCTTCAAATTCAAATATGGAAAACTTACGTGGTGCAGCAGTGACATCTGTGTGCCGACGGCCGAACTTTTTAGCTACGATCACGTGACAAGCGATATGGAAATTGTATAGAGATAGAGACGCAGGCCCGGACTATCGACTATAATTCAGTCCGGTCCTGACCAGCGACATGGATCATCTACTCCGAGTCTCCATTGTCAGCCAGAGGACATGCTAGACAAGGTACCTGCATTCACATCCCCTCAAAACAATTATTATTACAAACACACGACCGGTACAGTACAACCACCAGGGTTGCCACACACACACTGAGATCAACCCCACTTATATTACTATTATACCAAAATAAATTATTATTTTTTTACTTAAAAACATATTAAAATATATAAATTACAGAGTGTAACGTAATATACAGAATAGCAAATGGGTGTAAATGTCCCTCATAGTTCACTGGCATTTACATGCACCTAAATTTCATAAATAAAGCTATTAATTTCAAGGTTTAAGTTATCGTAAACTTCTTTACATATACTGTACTGAGGCGACTCCACTTATTTATTTATAAATACATGTTATATTATTGTGTAAGGTGTGTGTATGTTATATGTACATTTCCCTCATTATTGTACATGTCTTGCAACAAACACTATATTATATCAGAAATTCGTTTGTGTTCGAAATGTATGAAGGTCAAAACATGTTCATTTTCAATCATTATTTAACCTATTAAATGACACTTTTTAGAAATAGTAAAATGGTCTTATTTGACCGGCAACTAATGTAGATTCATCTATTATCTATTACACATTTCATGTCTCTGTCAATAGAAGGTATTTAATCGGAAACTGTTATATTTTATAAATAATATTCAAACCGAGTGACGCATGACAGACAGTGTTACCAGATGGAAGAACAATATTTTATAAAATTATTTTACTACATTCAATACATATTATCTAAAATTTCGAAATGGGTATTTTAATGATAATAATTTTAAATTAATTTCAAAATAATATTATGCATAACTCTCAAAAAACAGTATTTATCGGAAAACTCGCTTTTTTAATATTGTGGTAAGTGTTGTCATCATATGAAAACCGTATTAAAATATTATATAAATTATTTTGTTACCGTCCTATTAAAAAACCAAGCAAAACATCAAAAAACATTTAACACAAATTGAAAAATTTCAACTAAAATTACCCTAGTTATATCATACTGCAGTAACACTAGAGCATTACGGGAGATGCGAGGTCGCAGTCATGATAATGCAGCTTTTCTAGTTGGTTATATTAGAAATGGATGAATATCAAGATGTGATAAATGTCAAGATGGCGAACCAAACTGATGAATGAATTTGACAAACTCGTCCAGATATTTATACATCCAGATTTTTAGAAATTTTAACACCTATGTGTATTGTTTGAATGTACAAAAATGTGTGTATAATTTGGTTCTATTATGATGATTGTAATGAATTACTTTGAATCAATTAATGACTAATATAACCTCACTGTTTTAACTTATTCGTAATAAGTTAAATGAGTCACTTATTCATAATAAAGTCGTATTATCATTTATTACGAATACGCGCGTACTTAGCTTAAAATCTGTATTGAATCGATCGAAATGTTATTATTTAATGGTCAATTTATCAATACATTAATGTAATATTTAATAGTTTTGATCGTATGTTTGGTTTTTGTGTCACAGTTTAGTGTGACCGTGACACTCGCGCGGTTCGGACGCTTTATAGGTGGTCCTCGTTATAAACGAACAACGTTTGAAACGGTCAATTTATTGTATATTGTGTGCAGAACTTTATTTCATTTTTTTGTATTTAACCTTGTCGCAAAACGTGTTTTGGCGAGTAAAAAACATCCATTCGACTGTCACTCCATGGATGGTGGATCTTTTAGACATTTTTATACGAGAAAAAAGGTAAATAATCATGTATTCAATGATATTTATGACGTGATAAGATGAAGTCAGCAACTTAAATGTTTCCTGTGTTTTATATAATTAGTACCTGTTCTACAATCGACCTTGTTTCATGAATGTGTAGAGTAAATGTCACGCTTGCTCAGAAGTGAGAATTAATTATCAAATTAACACGGCAAAAAATAATATAACATATGCGTTTAAAAAAAAAATTATCTATTGAAGTATAAAGCAGTGTTCGCCATATCGCCTCCCTTTACATTAGGTTGTCCCATAAGTTTTTACGATGTATATTTAATTAAAATACAGGTGTACCTCGACATACGAGTTTAATTCATTCCGCAACTTTGCTCGTAACTCGAATCAAATTTTCCTATACAATTCCATACAAACTGCCATTAATCCGTCCCAGCCTCCCGAAAATTCCTAGCAAAAAAATGTAAGTTTTTTTTAACGTAGCTCGTGTTTTTGAGTAAAAAAACGTATTTATAATTGACAAATATTTACAGAACAAAAAAACGAGAGTATAAAGAAATAAATTAGATTTATAAAGTGTTACTTTCGCTTAAATTTCCGATCTTTGCCTTATTCGCAAATACTTTTATTTAGGTAAGTGCAAAAGTGTAGAAGACAAAAATTCTACTTTGCATTAGGCATAAAAAACTAACTTAATTGTGGAGATCCCGCGTTGCGTAAAGTGCGCAGGTGAGCACGCAACAACTGATTGCAACAGAACAACAAGAGACAACAATGTGAAGTGTGTCAACTGCAACGGGAATCACCCGGCAAATTATAAAGGTTGCGAAACACGCAAAAAGGTACAAACAAGCAAATTCCCCGTATTAAGAAAGAAAATAATTTCAAAACAGACAAACAACTTGACTAACACTACAACTTTCAAAACCAATGACATGCCAAAGTCGTATGCTCAAGCCACCAAAAATATCGACCCAACTCCCGAAAAACCACAAGACAATATTATAAATAATTTAATAATTAAAATGGACAAACTCATTGAACTTGTCATGAAAACCATGGACAACATGACACAGATCATGGCAGCTCTTGTCCTAAATAAAAATGATTCCATTATTAAAAATATGTCTTTGGAACGCCAACGGTCTTGGACAACATAGCCAAGAAATAAAATTATTTTTAAAAGAAAAAAACATTGACATAATGCTTATATCGGAAACACACTTTACCGAAAAAAGCTACATAAAAATTCCCATGTATACTATATATACGACGAATCACCCCGATGGAACTGCGCATGGCGGAACAGCAGTGATAATTAAAAACACTGTGAAACATCATCTCACTGAAAAATATGATCGAGACTTTCTCAAAGCAACCACAATTGCTGTCGGAGATACAAATAATTATGTATATATATCGGCTATTTACTGCCCACCCAAACACTCGATTAAACGAGAACATTTTGACGATTACTTCAGAACACTTGAAGCGGATAAATTCATCGCAGGTGGGGACTTCAATGCCAAACACCAACAATGGGGGTCTAGACTGGCCACACCCAGGGGGGGAGAACTGTATAAAAGTATGGCAAACAACAAGTTGACTCATCTATCGACTGGTGAACCAACATATGGGCCTACAGATAGAAGAAAAACACCGGACCTCATAGACTTCTGCGTAGTGAAAGGAATTCCAATCGAAAGACTGAGCGCAGAATCTTGCCTCGATCTGTCATCAGATCACTCACCTGTTATTATTAAATACAGCTTGCTACAACCTATTATCAAACCCAGTAAATTTACACTCGGTAACCGTCACACAGATTGGGAATATTTTAGACATATCTTAAATGAAAATTTGAAATGTGATACATCATTGAAAACAGAAGACCAACTTAACACCGCAGTTATTCACTTTCAAAATCAAATTCATTCCGCAGTGAAAAAGCCACGCCCAATATGTCAAAAAAACCACACTCAACAGATGATTTTCCCCGCTGGATTCAGGAAAAAATACATGAAAAAAGACGCATTCGTAAAGAATGGCAAAATACTCGAAGCAAGGAACTCAAGAGAAAACTGAACGAAGCAATAAGAGATATTAAAAATATCCTATGTGAATGGAAAAATAAAGGGATTCAATCCTATCTGGAAGGTCTTACAGCAACCGACGCTACAGATTATTATGCTACCTAAACCAGGTAAACCACCCGAAGAAGTCACTTCATATCGACCGATAAGCCTCCTGCCAATATTTTTCAAAATATTTGAAAAAATTCTACTGCGCAACATGAAACCAATACTTTTTCAAGAACACATGATCCCTGATCATCAATTCGGTTTCAGAGAAGCGCACTCGACAATTGAACAAGTTCATCGAGTTGTGACGATCATAGATCGCTCCATACAAGAAAAAACTACTGTTCAGCAGCATTCTTAGATATCAGTCAAGCTTTTGACAAAGTCTGGCACCCAGGCCTGCTTTATAAAATCAAAGGAAAACTGCCCAAAACATGTATGATATTATCAAATCGTACTTGACCGATAGACAGTTTTTTGTTAAATATGACAACGAAACTTCAAATCTTAATACCATAAAATCTGGAGTACCGCAAGGGAGTGTACTAGGTCCTGTACTGTATCTAATATATACAAACGATCTCCCAAAAACCGACAACACAACACTGGCTACATACGCTGACGATACCGTCATACTCGCTTCGGACAAAGATCCAACAGCTGCCTCACAATTCCTTCAGAAACACCTTGACGCAATACAGAAATGGCTTGAAGTATGGAGAATTAAAGTAAATCAAACCAAATCGACACACGTGACATTCACAAACAAAAAACAGACATGTCCACCAGTGAAAATTGGTGGGGAAAATATTCCACAAGAAGACTCGGCTAAATACCTCGGTATACACCTTGACAGAAGCCTAACATGGCAAAACACATTAAGACAAAGAGACTTCAAATGGAACATAAAAAAAGACAAATGTACTGGTTGATTGGCAGACATTCCCAACTCACACTTACAAACAAGCTATTGCTGTATAAAGCAATAATCAAACCCATTTGGACATATGGATGTCAACTGTGGGGAACAGCTAAGGATACTCATATCAGCAGTATCGACAGGTTACAAAACAAGACCCTGAGAGCAATTTTAAATGCTCCATGGTATGTACCCAACTGGGTCCTACTACAGGACTCTAAAACAATGACAGTACGCGAAGAATTGAAAAAATTCAGCGAAACGTACCAAAGTAGATTAAAAAGCCACCCGAACGTACTAGCGAGGGACTTATTGACCGTAGACTACGCAAGACGTCTACAAAAATACAGACAACTTGACTTGCCAGCAAGATTCAAGGACTGACAATGGTGTTTACTTGATAAAACAAGTATGAACACTTGAACACTTATAACCTAAACACAATGCCGGGATTGAGTCGTCACTGGACAACCAACCCTCAAGACAATGTGACAACAGACGACGAGTAAGATGTCTTTAGACAGGGTACTCAAAAATATAAATCAAAAAAAAAAAATTGTGGAGATCGATAAAGTTTAGAATTAAGGTTCTGAATGGAATAAGGGCGTATATAATTGAGTAAATAGTATATCTAACGATGATATTATATGATGTATTTTATACAACAAGATGGACTTAAATAAAGTAATAAATTATGTACATATATTAATAGTGCTTTTGGAATCGTGTTTGGGCCCCCATCTTGGAACCAACTGTTTCTATGAAGTACTCAGTAGTTACTGTGGCGTGTGTATTGTGTTAAATACTAAAAAAATCACAATTTGTAAAAAATATACTTACTTGGTGTATTTTTATCTACGCAAAAATCACAATTCGATGTTAAAATTGCCCAATTTTATCACCTAAAACTTGTATCAAATTTTACGAACTATATCCCGCTTATGTGTAAAGTATGTGTATAATATGCGCATGTCGTAATGCGGGCCATGTTCTAATGTATGAAAATAATTTTATTGGATTCATTGTCCGCCCTTAATCCATCTAGTAATCTGTCGATAAATATAGTTATCGTTAGATATCTTTTAGTCGATTATCTCGAAACTGACACTTTCAGTATACGCCCTTATTCCACTCTTGCCTTGATTATAATATTTTTGCTGTGGAATATTAGGTTGCCTTTATTTTTTGCATATATAAATTGTGAAACACAAATTTTCGACCTCAGAATTCCACAATCCATCTCCATCTAAAGTCTCCAGCGTCAATTTAGGTGGACAAAAACTACAAAATAAGGATACGCCTTTAATTTGTTTCAGAGAATACCTGTAAAACACGATGGAGGAACATCAGAACATCGTTGAAATCATCAAAATCTGTAACAACTTATTATTTAACTGAGCATTTAACATTCCTCAAACCGTATTTAAAAAGATTTGAATTAATCAGAGATCTTTACATTGAATACACTTCAGTAGACAATTCCAATACCCAACAAAGGGACGGAAACGAAAAATGTCCTGAAGAGGAAATCAACCGACAAAAACGAAAACATAACGAACCAATCAACGAACGATTAATAAACCATTTGAAGGTGAAAAAAACCGAGAGTGCTCGCGATGGTGAAGAACATTTTATGCTTTCTCTTTTGCCAGATCTGATAAAACTTAGCTCTCGTCGTAAAAGGTCTTTCAAAATGTATATTATTTGTCGTGATCAACAAGGAAATGACTTCGAAATTATTGTTAAATATAAATAAATAAAACTGTCAAAGAGTAAAACAGCTGTTTATATTGGTTTTCGATTACCTTATTTTTTTCTATAAATGGATCGTGATACTAGTTTTTTAGTAAAGCAATACTAATAATCCTCGTATATTTATAACTGAATTCCCACCCTATTTATAACCTAAGTAGGTATTTTTTCAAAAATCGCTTTAATGTGAACATGGCCTTATAGTAAGCGAAAGTTACCGACATTTTATTTTAGTTTATGAGGAATTTTTTTAGAAAATGTTACAATTTTTTGGGTTTTTAGTCACAAAGATGTGCAAATATTTATAGTTAAAGATGTCACTGACTCTACCCGACTTATATATTTTATATTTTTTTTAATAATATCTCTCATTTAATATAAAATGACGATGAAGTATTTTAAATTAAATGTATACTTAACGAATGCAAAGTAATTTTAGTATATTTAGTGTTTGTTTCTTATATGTGTAGAGCAAATTTACAACATGCTCAGAGGCGACCGTAATGGATCACACTGCAAAACTATACATATTATATCACTAATCACAGTATTTCGGGGTAAATTAGTTTGACATTTGAACCACAGACAGGAATAATTTATACAAAATTGGTTTTTAGACAAAACATTGTGTTGATTAATTTTATATGTGATCAATTTAACAATTACAGATTCACCCGATTTAATAATCGTCTCAATTAAAATGCAGGAAATTAGAGTTAACACGGGATTTTATTAATATGATTCCTTATATTCCAATCATGATGCAGATAAATGACTGGAATACTATTTTTTATTTATTATGCTTATAGATCAAATATCAATCTTTAGACCTGCTCAAAAACGAGATAACTTAACATAATATAATATTAAAAAAAAACAAAGAACTGCCACTTTTATGAAGGTCTCGTTTTTTTGTATATCAACAAAACTAACAATATTTAATTCAACGAATGCGTAATATTTATGTATGCAGGCCATAGATAAATTAGTATAATTCCAAACTGACACAGCGGTATTCAGTAAAATGCATACATGATAGTGTCTATGGTTTTGTAATAAAGGATCTGTCAAAGTGGAGAATTATTAAAGTCGTATTCAGTAACATAAATAAATAATACTTTGTATGGTAATATTTAGAGGGAATTTTTGGCGCCAATTGTTTGACGTATCTCGGCTTGACTTACCACAACCACCGATAGATGGCGTTGCTCAAACTCGCAGCCGATAGTATTTATAATATAAACAACTATTGGCTTCGAGTTTGAGCAACGCCATCAAACGCTTATGCGTAAAGTATATGTATAATATGCGCATGTTGTAGTGCCCACCATGTTCAAATGTATGAAAATAATTTTATTGAATTCATTGTCCGCCCTTAATCCATCTAGTAATCTATCGATCAATATAGGTATCTTTTAGTCGATTATCTCGAAACTGACAATTTCAGTATACGCCCTTATTCGACCCTTGCCTTGATTGCAATATATAGTAAATGATCTGTCAAAGTGAAGAATTCTTACAGTGGTATTCAGCCATAGACAATATCATGTATGCATTTTATTATATACCGCTGATGGACGCCGATGTGCGTCAAGTGCCACTGACACAATAATAAAATATTATTAAACATCACAATTGTTCATTGTATTCAAATTAACAACGATCTAAATACAATTTAATTATTTTTCAGAGCAAGCACACAATGTGTCCCGATTTAATATTCGACTACCAAAAATACCTGGACGACAATCCCGAAGTGAAAACCTCTGATATTTCACACCTGAAGGAATGGATTTGCAGTTTGGAGACCAAGAAAACTTATGTCCCTAAAGATGTGTCCGATAAACAGCTTCTCGTGTTCCTGTGTGCCTGTAATTTAGACCTGGAAGCTACGAAAAAGTGCATTTTGGTGTATTACAGTATCAGGAAGAAAGCTCCAGGATATTTCAACAACAGGGACGTCGATGAACAGGAAACTAAGAAGGCTTTACAAGTAATGTGAGTTATTAAATTATATATTTATAGACGTACCTACTGTTCAAGGTTTACACGTACACAAATGAAAAAAAACGGACTTTAGAATATTTATTATTAATAATATAGGTTTCAACGATGGAAAAAAAGCCATGCAAAATACTAGGAAATGCTTATGACGCGTGTATTGATTTTTATTATATTTAGATGATTATATTGTGAAGAGTAAACGTCAGTTTTATTATAATAGGTCAACCAAAATATAGGAGACTTTGGCTCAGTAGATAAGGAGTATGGGTTCAACTCCCACTCTAGTAAAAATATATATATACGATCTTCTATTGCGACTGATTCATATGAATTAAATCCAGGTTTACACTGATTTCCTGGATTTTTAAGGTAATTATTAAATCGGGTAGAGCCATCACCACAGATAATAGAAGGCCTGACAAGTGGATGTATAAATAAAATGCAGATGAGTTTGACAGAGGTTTTGAGACATTTTT
>JAGTTH010001789.1:0-50857 GCA_022606485.1 Agraylea sexmaculata
ATTAATCATTTTCCTTTATTATCTGTAGGTTTTTGTATTTTTTTCCCATAAATTATGTTATGACTTATTAATTATATTAAATATCAATTGATTATACTCCGTATTAAAATAAGTAAAAGACTAAGTCTATAAACTTAATATTGTAACATCTAATCATAATTTATCAAAACATTGTACGCCAATTATATTTAATAAAGAAATTGTATAATAATTCACTTGTTACTTTACTAAGTAAAGTTTTTTATAAAATACATATTGACTCCTTGTTTTTTGTTTATTCGTCATTTTATTTATTGTATATTTCTATATCTATTTATTATATTTTCGTTTTTTTATATTCTTTTTCAAAAGACCTTCACGGGCATCTATATAAATAAATATTCTGTTTTAGTCTATTTATTAATAATTTATTTTTCATTATACATACATGTGAACTGTTTCATAAAAAGCCATTTTATGTTATATGTACCTTAAATATAATAATAGTAAAATTCAATATAATAAAATCGACCAAGCAACAGTGTATATATTACATAAGTAACAAAAGTTTGTGTCTAATCAGTTTTGTCCCTCCAGAAAGGGATATAAAAGCAGCATAGAGTGATATAGCACCTAATAGCGCAATTGGTATGTACAAAGTACGCACGAAAGCACGTACTTTGGTCCCTCCAGATTGGATTTCTGGTCAAGGATTTATTGATATGTCTCATACATTGTGATACAAAGATCTAATCACGTTGTATTAGCACATCAAACAATATGTATAAACAATATATTCCCGAAAAACTATTTTCACTATCAAACAATGATTTCAACAATTAATATTGCCATAGAGGTTTTATATAAATACGCCTCAAGAGGCTTTTGAGAGGGTTTTTACAAAATAAAATTTTACACAAAAACGTTTTAATTCATTTTCTGTCGGTGATCTTAACTATTACTAGTTACACAAGTCACCGACAGAGCGGCTCTGCCTGTCGCCTTAAATAATCACCTCAGTATTTACCTTAATATCCAGGAAATCAGAATAAAACTGCATAAATACGATCAATAGGGATTGTATTAATATTATTCCCGATCTCCCAGTGTTAATAAACAATATTTTTTTTTTACTTGAGTAGGATTTGAACCCACGACCACAGTATTTGTAGCCAAATGCCATCTAATTAGTAGAATTTCTCCCTTTTTCTCTGAAAAATATTACTCCCTGAAGACTCATTTTTTTAAAAAATATTTTTATATGATACATTTAATAATCATTTATAAATAAAGGTGATAGATAAAATAACATAACAATTAAAAAAGACACACAACACAACTCAAATCAGCCAAGAATTACGAAAAAATAATTACAAGATGTTATTTTTTTAACATGATTTAGAGATTCATAATATACATTTATATAATTTAAAATAAAATCGTGTAATGATGTTAATATAATATTAAAGCGTGCATATAATGGCTAACGCAATAGATTACATGGGATAGGGAGAGAAACAGTTGACAGCTGGCGTTGTCACATATTACAAGTATGTACGTATGTACATATAATGAAAATTTAATCAAAGTATTATTTGATTAGATATAATAAACGTACTATAGAATATTATTTGGAAAGTGTGTAAATTTCAAGATGTGCCGAATAAGCGGTCGTAAATCAATTGAGGGCGGTGCGATACAAGGGGAAGGAAGACGATAATATATCAGAAGCGTCTTCATAAGTCGTCTATGAGATATGTGGAAACAAAAGATGTTGAGTGCGAAAGGAAGCCAGTGGTTCCTGTGTTCATTTATTTACAATCGGTGATATGATCGGTTGAGGGTTGAGGGTGGAAGGGTAGCAGGAACTACCCCTCGCTGCGGCTAGTGGTTTCCGCCCACACGTACAGCCTCCCTTCTATACCGGCTCGGCTGACCAACTTACTAGTACTACACATTATTATTATTGCTCCAAATTACTATTTAATACTCCTTAATAATACATCGACAATTTGGGGATGTTATCCAATTCAAATAATTATATAATAATTAAAGAAAGCTCATTTTTTGCACCCAGTACTATAATGATCGTACTATTTGAAAAGGATAACCAACTAAACAGTCAATTATATTAAATTACAATTAATCTAGTAAAGCATTATATTAATTCTCTAGTTAATCTATGTACATATATAATCTAATTATTGGCGATTGGGTCAAATATGATTTGTATAAGTAAGTTTAATTATCGACCACCCAAATCAAATTATACCCAAACAGTTACTTAGTTTATTTTATCCGTGCTTGTTATATTTACTATCGTGTTTTTTATAGTTTTTTCGTTGTTGTTTATATTTCCGTATTTCTATATATATATAAATATATATATATATATATATATATATATTATGATAATACTTCTATTAAGTCACTATTTCACCTAATTTTCTTTTCAATCTATTATTCACACTATGACACACACTTTAGCCTATTACTAGGGTAATTTTAATTAAAATTTTCAATTTGTTTTTGTTTTTTGGTGTTCTGCTTCGTTTTTAATAGGTCGGTAATAAGTTGTAAATTTTTTCATTCAGACGATGTTTGAATCATAAATAAAATAAATTAATTCATTTTTCATATGATGACAACACTCATCACGATATTTAAAAAGCCATTTTCCCGATAAATACTGTTTTTTGAGAATTGTTATTTATTATGCATTATTAAAATTAATTTAATATTATTATCACTAAACTATCAATTTCGAGATTTTAGATATGTATTAATTGTAATAAAATGTTATTCTTCCATCTGTTAAAACTGATGGTTGAGGGAACTGTACATATAACATACACACACCTTAGACAATTACATTTATTATACTTGTATACCTTGTTTGTTTTTACTGTATACTGTTTTATGATTTTATTTATTTGAATTGAACTGTTGAGTATTAACTATTGCAATTATACAAAGACACCTTATAATGCAGGAAATCTGAGTTAACCTAGGTCCAGATGATTAATCAGGATTTAAGCAATATTATTTCTTATTTTCAAAGTCGCAATATATATTGACAGGATTAAAATATATAAACTATGGTGTTACTACCAACGCGCATATTCTTTATCAATGTGATCATTAGTATTAGTATTCAATTGAATTGCTCAATAATTAATGTTATTTATAATGACCATGAATTGGTCAAAGGAGAATCCTTGATACAGAATAGCATTGATTTAGAGCTGACGTCACATACGATCTCATTACGCATTCAGAGCATTTGCTAATCACCCGTTGACAATGACAAAGCCTCCTCACCACCCTAAACACCCTAACCACCCTCACCACCCACCCCGCTGATATTATATCGTTCATATTAATATTTTCATGTCAAAAACACCAATATTTCAAGTAGACACCACAGCCACTAATTAAGTAAATAATAATCTTTATACACATCCAAACTTGTGTGATGTTTACAATCAATTTGGAAGGAAAACAAGCAAGGTATAAAAGTATAATAAATGTAATTGTCTAAGGTGTGTGTATGTTATATGTACAGTTCCCTCAACCATCAGTTTTAACAGATGGAAGAATAACATTTTATTACAATTAATACATATCTAAAATCTCGAAATTGATAGTTTAGTGATAATAATATTAAATTAATTTTAATAATGCATAATAAATAACAATTCTCAAAAAACAGTATTTATCGGGAAAATGGCTTTTTAAATATCGTGATGAGTGTTGTCATCATATGAAAAATGAATTAATTTATTTTATTTATGATTCAAACATCGTCTGAATGAAAAAATTTACAACTTATTACCGACCTATTAAAAACGAAGCAGAACACCAAAAAACAAAAACAAATTGAAAATTTTAATTAAAATTACCCTAGTAATAGGCTAAAGTGTGTGTCATAGTGTGAATAATAGATTGAAAAGAAAATTAGGTGAAATAGTGACTTAATAGAAGTATTATCATAATATATATATATATATATATATATATATTTATATATATATAGAAATACGGAAATATAAACAACAACGAAAAAACTATAAAAAACACGATAGTAAATATAACAAGCACGGATAAAATAAACTAAGTAACTGTTTGGGTATAATTTGATTTGGGTGGTCGATAATTAAACTTACTTATACAAATCATATTTGACCCATTCGCCAATAATTAGATTATATATGTACATAGATTAAATAGAGAATTAATTTAATGCTTTACTAGATTAATTTGTAATTTAATATAATTGACTGTTTAGTTGGTTATCCTTTTCAAATAGTACGATCATTATAGTACTGGGCGCAAAAAATGAGCTTTCTTTAATTATTATATAATTATTTGAATTGGATAACATCCCCAAATTTTCGATGTATTATTATAGGAGTATTAAATAGTAATTTGGAGCAATAATAATAATGTGTAGTACTAGTAAGTTGGTCAGCCGAGCCGGTATAGAAGGGAGGCTGTACGTGTGGGCGGAAACCACTAGCCGCAGCGAGGGGTAGTTCCTGCTACCCTTCCACCCTCAACCCTCAACCGATCATATCACCGATTGTAAATAAATGAACACAGGAACCACTGGCTTCCTTTCGCACTCAACATCTTTTGTTTCCACATATCTCATAGACGACTTATGAAGACGCTTCTGATATATTATCGTCTTCCTTCCCCTTGTATCGCACCGCCCTCAATTGATTTACGACCGCTTATTCGGCACATCTTGAAATTTACACACTTTCCAAATAATATTCTATAGAACGTTTATTATATCTAATCAAATAATACTTTGATTAAATTTTCATTATATGTACATACGTACATACTTGTAATATGTGACAACGCCAGCTGTCAACTGTTTCTCTCCCTATCCCATGTAATCTATTGCGTTAGCCATTATATGCACGCTTTAATATTATATTAACATCATTACACGATTTTATTTTAAATTATATAAATGTATATTATGAATCTCTAAATCATGTTAAAAAAATAACATCTTGTAATTATTTTTTCGTAATTCTTGGCTGATTTGAGTTTTAATTGTTATGTTATTTTATCTATCACCTTTATTTATAAATGATTATTAAATGTATCATATAAAAATATTTTTTAAAAAAATGAGTCTTCAGGGAGTAATATTTTTCAGAGAAAAAGGGAGAAATTCTACTAATTAGATGGCATTTGGCTACAAATACTGTGGTCGTGGGTTCAAATCCTACTCAAGTAAAAAAAAAATATTGTTTATTAACACTGGGAGATCGGGAATAATATTAATACAATCCCTATTGATCGTATTTATGCAGTTTTATTCTGATTTCCTGGATATTAAGGTAAATACTGAGGTGATTATTTAAGGCGACAGGCAGAGCCGCTCTGTCGGTGACTTGTGTAACTAGTAATAGTTAAGATCACCGACAGAAAATGAATTAAAACGTTTTTGTGTAAAATTTTATTTTGTAAAAACCCTCTCAAAAGCCTCTTGAGGCGTATTTATATAAAACCTCTATGGCAATATTAATTGTTGAAATCATTGTTTGATAGTGAAAATAGTTTTTCGGGAATATATTGTTTATACATATTGTTTGATGTGCTAATACAACGTGATTAGATCTTTGTATCACAATGTATGAGACATATCAATAAATCCTTGACCAGAAATCCAATCTGGAGGGACCAAAGTACGTGCTTTCGTGCGTACTTTGTACATACCAATTGCGCTATTAGGTGCTATATCACTCTATGCTGCTTTTATATCCCTTTCTGGAGGGACAAAACTGATTAGACACAAACTTTTGTTACTTATGTAATATATACACTGTTGCTTGGTCGATTTTATTATATTGAATTTTACTATTATTATATTTAAGGTACATATAACATAAAATGGCTTTTTATGAAACAGTTCACATGTATGTATAATGAAAAATAAATTATTAATAAATAGACTAAAACAGAATATTTATTTATATAGATGCCCGTGAAGGTCTTTTGAAAAAGAATATAAAAAAACGAAAATATAATAAATAGATATAGAAATATACAATAAATAAAATGACGAATAAACAAAAAACAAGGAGTCAATATGTATTTTATAAAAAACTTTACTTAGTAAAGTAACAAGTGAATTATTATACAATTTCTTTATTAAATATAATTGGCGTACAATGTTTTGATAAATTATGATTAGATGTTACAATATTAAGTTTATAGACTTAGTCTTTTACTTATTTTAATACGGAGTATAATCAATTGATATTTAATATAATTAATAAGTCATAACATAATTTATGGGAAAAAAATACAAAAACCTACAGATAATAAAGGAAAATGATTAATACCTACAGATAATAAAGTTGCAAATATAAACCTAATATTTTTTAATTGTTATATAATGAGAATATTTTTTATTTATTTGTATTTGAACAAATAATTTTCATTCACAACAATTTTTCCAACCATTTTAACACCAACGGGTGATTTTATATCTTATAGCAAATAAACAAAAAAAAACATAATCATCCAAGATTATTTTAATTAACATTGATGTTAAAAGTAAAACTTTCAAGTTCATAATGCATTTATTTAATAATTTGATGTGTTTATGTATAAATATTATACATCATAACTATACGTTATATGGGAATAATAGAAAAAAAACATTATTAATAGGGTGAAAAATTATTTATTGATATTACAGTAACTGTTAAATATGACTGATGAGACTTTATAAAATTGCAGTCACTATTTTTGGGATATTGTGAATTCGTCTACGACAAAAACCATATACCACAAATTAATGATTTAATCTTATATTATAAGTATATAACAATATATTGTATGGTAAAAAAATAAATAAAAAAATACTAGATTTAATGAGATGTCAATGTGGTGGTGGTGGTTTGAAATAAAATAGTCGCAGACATTCCATTAGGTGTTTTATTGTGAGAAAGGGTGTAAAGCGGGCGGCCGCCATCTTGTTGCTTGTATGTAATGTCAGAACAGAATTTCGCAGAACGACCGACGCGGGCCAACACTTACTACTTTATCAACAACCGACCAACCTTGCTCATATCAACTACTTCTATTATATAATAAAAACAATACAAGTGGACGACGGATTGAACAAGAAAAGTGAACAAACACACACTAAACTAACAAGCTACAAGTTCTCTTCAAACTAATACTGGGAATTGGACCCTCGATATACAAATATTAAGCTTCATGCGGAGAAATGCTGTAACTGTACTGTTTTTACTATATCACTAACAAGCTTATTAAAAAACACTCAAAATACAAAATATAAAAATTTACTCATATGTATTTATGCTTCGAGAAAATTAAATAAGGTCAAAGGGAAAAAGAGATCATAGTACCAATAAAAATTTAGACATTTTGTACACCTCTAGTCTAGTCTAGAGTCTAGCTCTTTAGTTATATGATGTAAATTATAAAAAAAACAATTGTAAATTAAATTGGTACAAACATTGATTATTTTAACTTTGAAAAATTACATAATTTATTTTAAATTGTATTCGATTTTCATATGAATAACTTACACAATTAATTGAAGATAAATAGCGGACTTATTTTAAAACTCATAAAACATAATTGCTTGATTTTTTTTGGATAAATTTATTAAAATTTTCTTCATTAAACTATGCTTGAACATTCAATTCGTGGAATACTAATTTATAATGTAAATTATATTTAATAAAAAATTGTATAATATTTTTTTTGTAACAAGTGAATTGTAATTTCTTTGGGTGTTTTTTTATTTTGATTATTTTAAAGGAAATCATCGGAGATATATTCAAATAGGAATACCACAAAAATAGTAGTTTTATTGATTATAACAAAATTACATAACCGCGTAAAAAATACGCTACGTCACATAGGTTACTTACGTTATGTTAATGTAATGATTTAATTCAGATTTTTATATCGAAAAAAATTAATATGTGTGCTGTGAAATAGGAGAATCAACAATGAAATCGACAAAATAGCGCAATTTAAAGCTTGTTGAAATTTGCTGTGTTTGGACGGAACGCTCATTAGTGAAATTTAGTGATTTGATAATACGAACGAATGCGCTCTGCATTACAAATAAGCGTAATTTGGATTTAACACGCAGTTTAGCACTGAATTTAGCAACGGCAGTGTTTTTTCAGCAGGGGGGTTTTATGTAAAGTGCGCCTGAAAAAATAAAAGCCCGATCTGGACACGTCGTTACAGGTGTTTTACGATTGTTAGTGCCAAAAATGCACAAAACCCTTTGTTTTTAACAATGAAAATATTATTTCACTACAATAACACTGCAATTAATACTTATTACATACTATTAATATTACATACAATAATAATACAATTAATACTTATTACATTCACATTTTGAGAGTTGTGGTTTTAAATTTTGAATTTATATGTGTAGTATTGCATAAATAATATAGGATTTAAAATCCAGATATTTTATAATAAAAAATATTATGTACTATATTAAGAAACAAATAAATTTAGCATAGTATTATATAATACTTTGAATAATATTTTATTAATGATCGAATTATCCCCATTGTCATTTAGATAACATTACAGAAAAACACTGCTGCTGATGAAAATTATTTATTTTATATATTTCCGTTTATTGTTTATTACCAAATTACAAATTTTTGGTAGACGTAGTTACTAAATAAATATACATAAAAGGTATAATTTTGATTATTTATTTAATATGTATCCGAACCAGAATAAATACATATTAGGTTAAAATGTATGTATATATGTAGTAAGCATTGCATACATAGTTATTAAGCTAAAAAATAAAATAAACAAGTTTTTAATGAGTTCATTAATATGTTTTCATTGAAAGATGGTTTTAAAAGGTTTTGTCGATGGGATTTAATTATAATTTATGATATTCGTATGTGCATACCGAATAATATTGAAAATTTACCCTTTATGGCTTTGAATGTTTGATTCATTTTGGACAGTTTTACTGAAATGTTCGGCACAAACTGTGTGCTTAATTTATACAAAAATGATTTATCAAATCTGCGAGTGTCAAGCGACGCGGTTGAAACTACAGATGCATGAAATGCGACCAACACATGTCCATTTTATGAATATGAAAAATTCTATTTAAATTCGCCTTTTCAACATTTTAACCATACGCAACCACCGCTAACGACCATGGTTATATTGAGAGTAATTGACCCGTAAAAATTGTATCAAGTAATGTAAAAAGCGATTCATTTGTGTGGATGAAACGAATAGTCAATTCGATGTTGTGATCAAATTTGGAAAGTGGCAAAAAGAAACAGACAAGCGGATATAGTCTTTGTTGGGGATGATGAATGTGATGGAAGATATCTCTTAAAACTTTCTGTTGTCATTTACAATCTTTTTGTAACCCCTTGTCAGAATTTCGTCAAACATAACCAAACGCTCGTTTTTATTCATACGAATAAAACTATTTTTATTGAGGAACTTATCTCATGCTTATTTCACCTTGAATACTATTTTAAATAAGTGTATGTTGCTTATAAAAAATTTTATTGTACGTATTGTTAATTTTATTCAATCATCATCATAATCATCGTAACAGTTTACTTATAAATCAGTGGTAAGTTAGCTGTATGTTAATACTGAGTTTACTAGGCAATACTTAACCGCGCAACATGTGCTACCCGAAATGCGTTGTTAAATTACAACTTGATTGTTTATCTTGATTTATCCAAGGTTACATCTTGTTGCTCAGATGAAATTTTGTCATTAATTGTAAAGCATGTTACACATAATATATTTTAGAACGAAGAAAGACCTTCGGACAAGACAAGACTAGACAGAGAGGTCACTTTAGTATGTGCAGATTCAAATTTCCCTTAAATATTAAGTATAAAAAATTAAAGCTCGTGATTTTATTTTATTTTTTTATAGTAAAGCGCCGTCTATATTTTATAAAATAAGTAGCACCTAATTTGTTCAAGACAAGACTAAACAAAGAAGTCACTTTAGTATGTGGCAGATTTAAATTTCCCTTAAATAGTATGTATAAAAAATTCCACTAGTGATTTTATTTTTATAGTAGAGCGTCGTCTATATTTTTTTAAATAAGTATCTTCTAATGGATTAAAGTTTGGCCACACCTGCCAAATCCGATACTTAGATTAGACTTACTGTTTATTGTTATATTTGGCCATTGACTAAGGTCTGAGACACATTTTAAAGGCACGATGATACAAATTAAAATAAAGAAGATACACAGAACTCTCATTTTTCAACAACTATGTATGGTACGAGCAAGTGACATATTAATGAAGTCACGTAATGAAGCATGGAAAAACCCGTATTAAGACCAATATTTTAGCAAAGATATAAACATTAGATATCGCATTGCATATAAATAATTCGTGTTAATTTCGTGTAAACCCGTATTTTTGCATACGTACGTATTTCTTCTCTCCTATTCGATAAAGGCACAAGCGTGTCTCCCTCACTCAACACATTTCTAGTGACCTGCGAGAGTGGTGGTGACAATACTTTGGCGGCAGCCTTCATGCACTTATAATTATTAAAACGCAATAATATTTTAAACATGTTAAAGAAGTAGTCAGCGGTAAAAGTGAGCCTAGATGTATTTGAGTGTATGTTTGAGTCCATATGAGATGTAGTAACAATGCATTTACCCAGTTTACTATGAAATATAACTGAAGATATGAAGAGAGATGTTTACAGTATAATGTTTGCCAGGTAACTGATGTTTTTGGCCACTTGATCCACTTGAACTTACCACGCATTTCACTCACGCGATATCTTATGTTTATATCTATGTATTTTAGCGTATCTTGTATCGTCTTTCCGTATCTTTAAGCATAAGGTCTAAGTGTATCTCATATTAACCGACTGTAGCTGGTTTATAATTAGTTAAGGTTGATTCTAAGTTGGTTAATTTAGCGATGCCACTGATAATGCCTAGTTTGATATCGGTATGAGGGTCCAGTACATGTACACGTACACGTGGCAGTATGGTTTTTGTTAAATGTGGTCATGACAGAGATAAGGCTAGGGGTTGTGAAACCAAATATAGAAGGGTTGCCTAGCCAGGTCTGTTATTAATTAGCGCTCATCACTTTAGGAGTGCCTCCCTTCTATGTAATTTACACTCATCTGACGCCATGTGTTTTGCGCATAACCTCAAAATTAGATACCATGCTCAACAAGCGACATATAATAATATTATAGCAAGTACAAAGCTGTTTGCATCTCCTATAATGTCCACCTCAAAATAGCAAACATTGTTGACAGTGCAAACCGAAATTTATAATATTCAATTTAATTATTATTTTTGGCTTTTGTGAAAATATTCTTGTAAAACTTTTATGAGTTTCAAAATAAAAAGTAATTTCTAAAATGTGACATTTTATTAAAGTCACCCATATAATTATATACTTTAATTGTAAATCAAAGGCCACTTTAAAGTAAACAGTAAAAAAATCACTTTATCAAATAGTATAGAGAGTATTTTTAATACAGAAGAATTGATATAATAAAATGAAGATGGAATAAATTGTATGCATGAGGGTTTTTATAAATTTTTCCATTTATTATAATGTAACCTTTAATAACAAGATAACGATCATCACACTTGATTCAAATTTGGTTTTACTTTTCAAACAAACTGTTATTTAGTTTTAAGCATATTTTTTTTGTTAATGTACAGTTTTTTCTTGTTATTCTTTATTAATCCTCATATCTGTAAATGGGTTTTTATTTCTTTCCCATACTTTTTATTATTTAATATTAGGTACCTCTAATATCACATAAAAATGTTATTAAAATTCTCATGTTAGTTATAGGGAAAGAGATTTATATATTTTTTACACCTAAGTCTAATTCATAAGATGTTTTGTATTATTTCAATTATATAAAATTTAAATGATTTAAATAAATTGTAATGTATGATGATAGTTAAAAGAACTTGTCTATAGGCTTCATTTCACCCCCATTAAGTGTTGTATCAGAACAATTATTTTATATTATATTTAATGAAGATTGTAAAATAAATAAAGCTGTATGTTAATATGAAAAAAATATATCTGTGAATGGAAGTCACAATCATTTTTATTTATTTAATAATATCAACTATACATATTTGTTAAAATAATAATAAGACTTGTTTTATAACTATGAATAGTTTTAATAATTCAAGTCAATTTATTAAAAATGTGTACTGTTAGTATGATTCTCGAATAAATGACGTATTTATTTATCTGTTTTCACAATCCCTTCGATCGACTTTGAAAACTCGGTGGAGTGAATTCGAATTTCGCACAGGTCATTAGATCCGAATTAAAAAAGGGTAAAATATAATTTCCCATTCCATCCCCTAGCAAGCGTGGGAATAAAACAGGCATGCACAGGTCTCAGTATCGAAGGGTCGGGAATCGTTTCATGTGGAAAAAAACCGAGAATAAAAAAATGGTTCGTAACGTAACTTTGGCTATTGTTCAAGTGAGGATGTTTATTTTGATGTCAGATGGAAAGAAGAAAAAGGAATAGGCCTAACGAAGCACAAACAACAAAGTTAAAACGATACACTTCTTTACGATACACATTTCGGCGCCTGTTTGATTTATAAGATCTTAAAATTATTTTCCAACTCTATTCCACATTTCGTAATATTATGATAGCTGTCGATATATTATGTTTTAGACAATGCCCATATATTATTCTTATAACACTTTCTTCAAATATTATATTATCGTATACGAGTTCTTTTAAAAATATTGCCCTCCTCTTAACACTCACCATAGGAAAATATGTATATATCGTATTTACTTTAATTTTAATTTTATATTAAATAACAGAACTCTTCATTCACACAGAATGTTTTATTTGTATTGAGATTGTATCAATTCATAATGGATATTATACATATTTGACTTTCTGCGGAAGAATTAAAAATTTGGTAAGTTTATTTCTTATTTATGTTATATTATTATTATTTTAATACCCAGGTATGAATTTTTATGTATGGGTAGGTACATACAAAATAGTAAATGTTATTAAAAGATTTCGATTAATAACACTCATTTTGCAATTGAAAACATTCGTTTTGTATTTTTTTATAAAAATATTAAAATTAGACTTAAGCGTATTTTAATTAGTAAATCACGGTGCTAAATCAAAAAACCTTTGAATATTTAAAATATGCGGGTATAGAGAAAATTATGAAAAAAATGTATATATTTTTCAAAAACATATTCATTCATAAAAAAACTAATACAACTTGTAGATTTTCACTCTATACTAAAGTAGTGTTATTATTATTAGATAAATACAATATATCAGGAGTTTATCGAGGCGAAGATGTAATGAAAGCCATTCTGTAAGATTGAATGAGAGAAGAAGCCTTCAAAATCCATAAATTCAATACCCCATTACTAAATCCCGAGGTTTCATTGACGCCATTCCTTAGTGTACGAACATCTAGATTAAAATACGTATAATATATCGCAATCTTCTACAATATATCTTCAAGGCTTAATTAGAAAACGTCAACATTGATATTTATTATCCTATGAGAATATACTCACCTTATATTATTATTTTGGCTGGCTGAAAAATAATATATCTTCTCCGCGAAATATAATCCGTTTGATAAATTGGGCCCTCTGTTTGATGATCGTATCAAAATAATACAAATTTATAATTACTCTTATGAATGAACATTGAAATTTTAATAATAATGAGTGAAGTGACATAATTTAAAATATGCTCTAGTAAAAACAACCAAAACTCTCTGAAATAGTAAGGGTTTCCTAAACAGAATTGGGAAATTCAACATTGAATCTTTCATTAGTAGTCTTTTTCATCTTCATGTCTCGAGATTCCAAACAAAATAAATGTTATTTTTAATATTTTGTAACTCATTAAAAATAATTTGTTTTATATTGTATTGAAGTTTAGTCATGCAGCGATCGGCAAAACATGAAATACTCTCTCGTTTGTTATTTTAAGATTTCTATTGTTATTTCGAGTGTATACAACAACGTTAATATTTTGGCATCGAAGAAATGTTTCTTGTATTTGACAATAAATAAAAGGGATATCGATGATGCAAAAAGTTATCCACTGAAGGGATCCACGATTGATGAATGTTGGTTGTGAAGAGGACGCATTAAAACAGAAACCATTCAAGCTTTTTGGTCAAGTCATTGTTTATTTGTCAATTTATCAGAAATCATGATTGTTTGATGTTGAATTATTCAACCAAAAAATACACAAATAAAAAAATATTCATGGGAAAAAATATTAAATATTGAGGAGATGTGCTGCTTTATCCTCATTGTAATATTCAACATATTTTTAATTTATTTTAAATTTTCCCTCTGTTTCTCTACTTGTAAGTCATAAAAATTGTTTTTCAATGATGTCACGCATTTTCCATAATTATTAGCTTGTTAAATTTGTGTTACAGTTTATAATATAAGGGGTTGTTTGGAGTCAGCCTAGACTATGGGTGTATAGTTTTTGTTGATATATCTTATAGTACCTTTATCATAAGAATGTTCATTAGCATGTTTGTTTTTAGGCTTAGGATACCTCATTAATAATTGAAAAGGATCACAGTTGGGTAAGCTACAAAAAATCAATATCCCAAATGATGTTCAATCAATCAAAGCATCTGCCTTTTGTTGCCAACTTCTTGCCCACAAATAGCAAAACAACGTTTTGTATTATGTATCTATGTTTCAAAACATATAAATCTTAATATATATTTTTTTCTTTATTTGGTAACCTAAAATACATCAGTAATATATATTTTTTTATTAACTAAAAATTATAGAGTGACAACACTTTTAATATTTTTAATCAATATGTTAGTCATTTCTTATCAAAGAAATTAATATTGTATACCCCATTTTTTAAATCATATTTAATGTTTATAAAATACGTATTTAAAAAATTGAGAATAAAACAATGTTTTTATATCGTAGACATATGGGTTGGAATGCTTTTATATCAAATCATAAATGTAGAATGGTGATTGACAGGCAGACGGCTACGGTTCATATAATTTCTTCTATCTACATTCATATACTTTTAGTGAGTTAATATCGACTCATTATTGCTCCACAACTTTATGCAAATTGTTTTAAAAACCTATATAGGTATGAAAATTACCAACTAAAAGGACTAAAATAAATGTGTAAACTAGCGCGTTGGTCGGTAAAAGTTTCTGGTCGTTTCGACGACATCAAATATGATTGATCTTTTTGTTGAAAAATTACATCTTCCATTACCCGTGGAAAGTTTATCGCATAATTCACAAAAGTGACTAAGCTTCATCGATACTCTCAAATAAAAAAATGAGATTGGCGTTTAAAGGCTGAATTGAAAATGGCTACACTGCTTTCCTTTTACGACGAACACCTCAAAGGCGCAAAGTAATGTGAAAAGTGATTCCCGAAAGCAGAAAAGTGTTTTCCAGTTTTCATACACGCATAAGTGATTTTCATGGTTGTAGGGAGAGAATAAAATTCCTGCGGGCGCAACTTTAACAATCAATATCCCAAGGCATGTAACTGAAATGTGTCCGATATTAGTTTCCAATAACTTTCACCTTTAATACAAACGTCATCATACCTAAAAAGTATACAGCGAACTTAGTACATGTTTACGTTTTTATGATAAGTTTGTTATTTGGTTTGATTTTTTGAATTTATATTGAAATGTTCAGGTAATCCACAGTAATACACCATATAATCAAAAATATTGATCAGGTTTTTATTTATACCCTTATCTCGGTCGCAATTTATTTAATTTTTCAATTTAATTAGGATTCAAATACATGAATAGAAAATTTGTAATAATGTAATTGTAATTGGGAAAACCACAGTACTGAAAAAAAAATGTGCCCATATTATGCAATTTCGTACATTAATAAGCGCTCGTTTACTGATTGAAAAGTTTATTTTTATCACAAAATTAATATAAGGAAGGTTATGTCATTTTAGGAATAAAAGAATAGTAAGAAATTATTAATACAGTATGTGGCTTTCTCAATTTAAGTATAAATAAAAAATATGGTTATTTATCTTAAGCAAACCGAAAAATAAGTGTCAAGTCTATCTAAATTAAAAATCTCTGAGGTGAGAGTTTATTAATTACGAAATAGCAATTATTATTCTGAAAATGACAAAGTGTGTTTGACGGCCTCAAGTGAAAGGCGGTACATTTTTAAAATTAAAAAGCGATTTGTTAGAAGAGCGTGTTTGATATTGTAGATGGCAAAGTCGAAAATATTCAACAAAGGCGACCATTTTTCGCCAAACAAGAGACGGGGACTGATATAATTTTTAATATACTGTTAAGGAAAGACCTGAATTGTTCGCCGAACAGATGTTTTCAGCTACAGTGTGTTGTTTTTATATAAATGAGCAGAGCTCGCCTCGCACAAAGGATTCATTAATATTAATTGCTGAAAACGTACTCAACCCCAGGCAACTGAAATCTCATTGTCTGATTACTTGTGAAGGTTGACAATTACATTTTTAAAAATTTTACACAAATAATAGAATCAATGGTAATTGACTGCTGGAATTGAATATTTTGTATCACAACAACGGCCAAATGAGAACATTTATTTAGCTTGTTAAATTTTACTTTTGAAAATAAATTCTGTATTTAAAATGTAAAATAAAACTTTTCGCAAAATAATTACCAATTATATTATACACATGTATCGGATTTTGAAGTTATGTAAATAATCAACATACTTAGTTATTTTGTTTTTAATTACCCAAGAATGTGGTGAATAGAGAAGATTTTAACAGTTCGTTACTAAAAGCAACCACATACATTTAATTTCACGTGATTTTTATATCCACTTTATATCGATCACGGTGAAAAGAGATGAGGGATGAAACTAAATAAAGAAACAAGAATTTTTATAAATGGGTATAAATAAATTAATGGCATTGTTATTCAAAGTAGACATTCAAACCCTAAAAATAAAGACTTTGATCAAACGGAAAAACAGTTAATACAGATACCATTTTTTATTGAAAGTTTTTAATCGAATATTTTCTTTAATTTTTGATTTTGACTACTTTTTGATCCATTGTGCAATAATGAATAATTTTGTAAATCATTTTTTCTCGGTCTTTATGATTATATGTTAATGAGGAGGCACTTTTGGCATTACGGATATTCAGGATATGAAGTAGTAGTAGAACGTGTCCAGAATAGCAGATGAAGGGGCAAACAATAAATATTGTCCACAGTAACCGCATCCTGAATTTGCAATACACATTTCACCGCATACAAAATGCATTCTTGCAAAAACTTGGAAATTACCAAAAGTTAAATGCAACTTTCCAACAACATAAAACAATAAGGTTGGCTTTCAGCAAATATATATCTAAATGTTTTACGAGAAAGTCCTCGACATGACACCAACAATATTGTCATTCAAACAACATCAATTTTACAGTGGTGACATTAAAACAAGCTAAAATATTATTTATACAAATAGGATTTTGAATAAATAAGGATATTAGAAAGTATTAATTAATTATTATTAGTATGCAAAGGGTTTATTAAAAGGGCTGAATGTAAAATTATAGCGGCTTATTTTTATAAGCGGTGAATGACAACAATTTATATTCAATTAATGGTCATTGATTATTAATAAAATAATTATTCATTTAACAAATATATTATATCGATTTTTGATTTGTTTACAACTTGGAATCGATTATTTATTTATTTTAACTGAAGGGTATATTATCATACAAGATTAATCATTAATGAGTATACAATTTTAAAATTAATCATTTAATTAAATATTAATCAGAAAACAGGGCCAAGGGGAGATAATTTTTTTTTTAAATTATGTCGATAGTTGTTTTCATTAACGTAATAATACTCGTAGCTAAAGAATGTGGTGACTACGATGTGTCGACTACGACGTAGTGGAATGCTTTTCGAATTAAAAATAAAATAAACAAAACCGATCTTTTACAAGATAGTAAATGGTACTTTAATATTAAATGTAATTTTTTATTATACTATTAATTTCTTTATTAATATTAATTTACATACAATGCTTTGATACATTATGATTAGATTTTACAATATTAAGTTTATAGACTAAGTCTTTTACTTGTTTTAATACGGAGTATAATAAATTGGTAATTAAAAAAATTATAATTAAAATTAATTAATAGCATAATGAAGTCATAAAATAATTTATGGGGGAAAAATACAAAAACCCATTTGTAAATACACAGTTTGAGGGGCAGTTTGTCGTCTGAGATCAAAGAATCGGTGATAATTCCTGTTTTATGTTGTATAATATTCGTATTTATTCAGGTTTGGGTAAAGAGAATCGGATAGTAGGTAGATAAAAGCATAATGCATTATTTTTATAGAGGAATAGAATGTACGGATATAGGGCTTAGTTATGTGAATATTTTTTGTGGGGCATAAAAAATACGGCCTGCAGTTCAGGTTTATGGGGATCCAGGGAGGTATTAGTTCCCTCGCCATACTGAATTCTAAATACATAATTGATGATACTGGACCTGTATACTTCTAATATCAAACACAATACTACTACTCTTATATCACAGATGGAATATTTTTAATGTACCTACAGTTATCTTTAAAGTATATATGTGTAAAATTTAAGTTATTCGAGTCCCGCCACGAATGATTCATTCTGTCATTATTCAAGTCTTTAAAATCTAGAGCATTTGCTTTATACGATAATTTTTCATTTTTACATTACCTACATCATCATTTTAAATATACATATTTGCATTATATTAATATACAGTGTAAATGTAAATGAAACACAATCAACATTTACGCAATGCACACAGTCAATTTGAACCACATGCGAATATTTACAATGGCTTCAACGAATTTGTGTTAACGTCAACTATCATACAATAAATTATTACACTTCACAGTATTCAGGTAAATTCAATATATAAAAAATGTATGACAATTTGGTAAAGGTGATGATTAATTCATCACGTTCCTAGATAGACATTTTTTTTGCTTGTATGCTATGAAATGTGTCAGCAGACAATTATGAGTCAATATCCTGAGTTAGATGTATAAAAATGGTTGCACATTTTAATTTCCTCACATTAATACTAGACATTCATTGAAGACGATTAAAATCAATATGAAATCTTTATTAGCTATATGCTTTTATACGCCCTTATTGATCGGAATGGTACGTATTTTTTTTGTTTAAAATATTTAATAAATTGATTTTTTTTCCTTTTTTTAGATCGATTTTGAAATAGCAGCAGCTCAATGTCTTAAACCAGAGGAAAACGTAGATCTAGATCGAGAAGTATGTCTTTCTCCCACTGATTTTGACAACTTGGTCCAAGAATTATCCACCTTTTACGAAGACTACCACTGGAATTATTATTCAAAACTATATACCGGATCACCAGAAGAAAGTTGTTTGTCCGAAATTAAAGACAGCCAAGAGATTATCAATGAAGATGCTTCAGCACCAAATGTCAAGTATTATAAGTTCGAAAATAGTAGATCAAAAATACTAGAGTCCTTTTTAAGAGCCTAAAATGGTTATATTATTCACAATAAATTTGTTTGTTATTATATTGTTATTTTTTTATTGTGTGAAGGTGTAAAATAATATCGGGTTTGTAGGAATAATATAAAGCAATTTGGTGCCAGCTTAAATGTACGAGCGTTTGTTGGATCCATCTATATCCGTCAAAAGGTTCAAATATTAAACTACTTATCAATATATTAAAATAGAATTTTAATATTATTTAAAATCAAGTCAATTCATATACATATATTATATTAGTCACAAAGTCAAAATATTCTTTATAAAAAGTAACTATTTACATATGTATGTATGGTGAAAAAACATGACGTAAAAATATAAATTCAATAAGTATCAAGTACGTATTATTTTAAAAGCTATGTATAATTGTTGTTGTCTTTTATATAAAAATTTAATATATAAAAGTACTAGAAACAACAATAAGTTCGGATACAATTTTTTTTATATATTTTTTTTATACACAATTGTATTGTTATCGTATTATAAATTGGATTTTCTTAATTTTATTAAACAAAATTTATAACATGGATAAGAATTTACAACAACAAAACCAACATATATCATTAATTTTAATATGTTTAAAGATTGGATAAAAAAAGAACTAAGTCTTCCTTCGCATTTTACCCAAAGGGGTTTAGTTAATTTTTTATTTATGTTATATATACTTGTAATATTCAATGGATACTATATATATGTTTATTGGGTTCCACGTAAATATATTATGTAAATATGTTTAAAATTTAAATGGTGTGTATTGTGTTTATTATTATATCACTTATACAAAACTAATGTATATAATTTTAGTCCTCAATTGGATTCGGAAATCTATCAAAAATGTGGTGTCAATTTATTACATTCGGCGTGAATCGAAGATTGAAGATAATGGTATATTTTTACGAGTTTAAAGATTGTAAAAATAAATGTGGCATTTAGTTAGCATAGTGTCGTGGCTGAAAAAGCTGAGGCCATATTTCAGATATCGGTTCTAGTCAGCGACACTTTTTGGCCACAAACGGTATTGTTTTGGCGAACAATGGTCGTGTTTGTTGCGAAATGACAGATAATGCGTTGCCAAATTGTATTGAGAGAGTTGCTTGCCAAAGCCCATAAAATTTTAAATAAACTCAACCCCAAGCTCATCGTAATTTTACCGAATATCGACACACCACTCGATGCAGTATTTTCTATCATTCCTAAAGAATTATACGCACTAATCCAAAATAGTGGTTGGTCAAATTTGACGTGGGGTTTTATCATAATACATATTATTGTCTGTTTGAATCAAATAATTTGATCGTTTACCGGATGCCTTACCTTAGTCAATATAATAAGGTGTCTTTCAAATAATCAATAGTACTAAAAATTAATGCCTATTATTTTTTCTGGTTTAGTAATATTCGAGTTAAATTAAAGTAATGTAACTGACCGCATCACCAATGTTTAAATAACACTTCATAAATATTTTTATGAGGTATTTCTCATTAATACTTTGATCGAATGTACAGCTAATTTTGTAATTTTTCTGCATACAATTTTATATGATAATTATAATTTTATGTAAAAAAATAATAATATTAAAATGAGTATAAAAAAACATTAGTATTGGCTATACAAACATACCACATAATTTTTTTCTCTTAAAGAATAAATAAATTGTATTTTAATAAAATCCTCCAGAAGCATTGACAGCCTCGTAATTTTTTAATATGTTTTAAATTTAAAAAAAAATAATGCGTAATACCGACAAAAATTTAATTTATAAAAAAATCCAAAGCAATGTCAGTTTTATTCTTAATCCTCTTAGATTTATAAAAAATCCACATTGTATAAATAATAAATTTATTTCAGTGAATCCGTATTCGTATTGAGGGTATATTTTTACTGAGAGAGAATACATATATTTTTTATAAGCAGTGGAAGTAAAAATTTTTTTTAATATTTTTTAACCAATACATTAAGCTACCAATGAAAATATGTACATACTATATTCTTACTGCTAATATAGAAATAATGTAATATATACAATTCAAGCTATAATAATTAATTACGTGGTGACATGAATTAGCAGTCAATAGACTATTATAATATCAATGAAATAGTTACAATAATATAAAATTACATTATCAATATGTTTGTTTATTTAATTTAATTTCTAAAAACTTTTTGGTCCATAATCATATGAATGAAATGAGTAGAACTTTGGTGGTTTTTTTGGTCATGATCAAAAACAAATCGTTCAATTTGAAATGTCGATTTCGGGTAAGTACACGAAGTAGTAAAGAGTAAGAGTTTTCAAAAGTCACTCAGCACCGTGATTGAGTTGTCTTATCGAAAGGAAAGGCAAACACCGAAAGTTTTAAAAGTGAGCCGAGTGAAAATTACGTCCAAAGCATCACGACCCGTCTCTTAGTCCAATAATGAACTTCTTCCACCTTCCACTTTGCTATCCAACTGTGAGACGGAGGCAAATAGCAAAAATTAATTTTGGCCCAAATACAATCGAGAATTTAAAAGTCAAAGATAACATTACTCGGTTCATCCGGGTGTTTGAGTTAGACTCTTTGAAAACATGGACTGTACAACTTTCAACGGTTATTTGAACTTCCTTTGAATTTGAACAACGTCTAAGTGAATCTATCGTATCTTAAATAGTGACAGCATTTTAATAGGTATGTTGCAAATTAGCTATTTAAGAAAAGTTATACCCAATGAGGTTATATGTCTATATAAATATACCATTAATACTTTAAAATACGTCAAAAATATGGGATATAAAGTTTTGCCACTAAAGGTATCTTCTAATAACATTACAACGTCTTTCACTCAATATTTATGGTAAAGTGCGTGACTAAAAGTTGCTTGATATATTAAAGTATAAATAATATATCACTATGTAAACAATTTACATGATCATTTCGGATGATTTAAGAAAAATCTTATGGATCTCGAGTGTTGGGTTATTGAAAAATTCAGATTTTAAAGACCACAGTATTTCTAGGTTATCACAGCCTGCATACATATGAAATATATATATATATATATATATATATATATAATATGCGCATTTAATAGTGCCGGCCATGTTCGAATGTATGAAAACAATACGCATGACACTTCTATACATACAAAGTTCTTTGAGCAAATCTAAATTATGTAATAATTATACGAATTTGAATTAATTTCAAGCTGATTGGTTTTTACTTGAAAAATTGGAGTAATTATAAATTTGATATATTGATTCAATTATTTACCATATCATATTTAAACAGAAGTTATATCTATTTGGTTTAATAAATTAAATATTATATTTGAAAAATGAAGCCTAATAAGAAAAATATGCTAGGATAATATGAAATACCCCTTTATAATTTGTTGGTAAATTATTTTGTTGTCCCAATAAGCATAATTAACTATTTATTTATACTTATCATAAGCAATAAATATATTCATTATGTTATTTGAATAGCTTATATTGAGACAGTGTTCAATTATGTCAGTTTAATTACGCAATTAGACGTTATGTTAATCAAGCGTCCAATTAAAAACCTTTATGCAATAATCAAACCAATTAATACAGAAATCGACCCGAGGCGCCATTCCTGTAATTCTAAAAGGTCGCTTAATTAACGTCTTAAGGTTCGACGCCACCCCAGTGAAGAAAAAATATCGACAATCTCTTTTGGGAAATATCTCCTGTAATTTTCATCACGAACATCCTTTGAATTAGCCGAAACATGAAAATGTCATTTTTGGAAAATTACTACCAAAGAATTTATTTAGAATACATTAGAATACATTTTATAAAGAAAATGTTATTCGTCGTGAAAGGGTAATTATGAAGATCTTAAAACATATATTATTCAAAGCGTAAAACGTTATGATACATGTTGACATCTGTCGCTTATTACACAAGATTTCCACATCAACAATTTACATATACATAAATCTGTATAATAAGCATTTTACTTTCTTTAAAATTATTCACACCTTAGGTGATATTTTGATCCAGGAAATGAAAAGTGTGATTCATTTTTAAATTTTAAGATTGACATTTTTTTGATGAGTTCACTTGTGTTGCAGGAAGTAAACTCAGCATTTTGAAAAGTGGTGAATAGCAAGTTTTACTAGTTCATCACGTATCCTGGAATGAAAGTATAAAAAGCGACATCGTAGATTGCTTCCTTTAGATAACTTCTATCCATGAAAGTCAGCACTAGTACTCAAGATGAAGACTGCTATCTTCAGCTGGGCTCTATTCGCTTATTTAATACTATTGGTGAGCAAATTTTAATAAATTTATTAACAATTTTATTATTCATTAAAACACTTATTGTAGAATTGTTCGTATTTGATTTATGCTGAATATTCTACGACGATCGAAGAACCTGTTGATGAACCAACCAAATTTTGCTTCCCTCTGAAACAGTTGATTCAATTCGAAGACGATACAAATGCTTACTTCAAAGAATATTACAAAAAGTTTTTCGAATCGAACATGCTGCAAAAATCAGAAGAATGTAAATTGGAAGATATGTTCAAGTCAGACCAAACATGTTCAAGTGATGAATCAATCGATAAATTAGATTCCGTATTCGTATCAGAAGACGTACCAATTAATAATTATTTATACAAAACATTCCTACTGGATCCCATTGTAGAATAATATAAACAGTATTCAAAATTGTATCTGTAGTGTGGTTTTATTGGGTTGTGATCGAAAGTAATCGCTTTAATATACAAAAGTCTTTGTTGGGCCATTGCCGGACACATTCATTAATTTTGTAGAGACAGCAGTGCATTACCCAATTGCTTTGGGATCTAATAAAAAAGGACTAAAAGACAATCCAGTCGATGTCTTTATTTTATACCCTAACGAATGTCCCGTGGGATAAACACCGATATCTCGCAATTAAAACGTTTGCCCCGTAACAGTCACGTATCATTGTGATAGAGAAGCTCCGAGAAAAAAGATTACCTCGATTATACAATCAATCTCCTGGGACATAATTGGGGCGATTTCGGATTAGTTGGAAATCATTTGTTAACTCAATAGTAGTCGGAAATAATTGATTACAATCGATTCTAATATCACATTAAAAGTCTTCACTTGGACCCAACTAAATAAATTTATGGATATGAAAATAATGATAACTCACTCAACAATTTGAAAACAATGTATCTGTCATATACATTCATGTTCATTAATTCATTAATATTATAAATCAAATTGAAAAATTTATTATCATTATTAATAAAACAAGAAAAATTGTGTAGATATTCGTATATAAAAATGACAATTTGCCTAGCAAAAACAGATGCTCATTATACATCTCATCTTGTAAGAAGGATGAGGCCAATTTGTAACAGATAATTATTTGTGCCAGTAAATGATAAAGAATAACTTTGTTTGGAAATTATGACACAACTTTAGGACTTATTTCAATTATAAAAAAACTAATTACAATCATAAACAATAAAAGTTTTTTTGGAATTGGACATTTCATCATCAAGTTGGCAGCAAAACGGCATGCTTGCTTGACTTTTTGATCGAAGTTGGAAATCTAACCTGCAAAAACAGCCAACCGCCCGTAACTTTTGAACAACGCACAATTTCGTTGCGGAGTTTATCGTTTCCCATACAACTCGACCCTGTTATTACGGCTTTGTATCAAGGTGGAAGCTAAACCGCATGCTTGCTTGACTTTTTGATCGAAATTGGAAATATAACCTGCAAAAACAGCCAACCGACCGTTACTTTTGAAGAACGCACAATTTCTTTGCGGAGTTAATCGTTTCCCATACAACTCGACCCTGTCATCACGACGCCGTATCAAGTTGGAAGCTAAACCGCATGCTTGCTCGACTTTTTGATAAAAAATAATGATTACAGATCCATGAATATTATAACAATATTATCTCATATTTTATATATATGTAAGTAAAAACTATTTAAATTTTTAATTCGAAAAACTTATTTTTGAAGCAAAGAATAGTTAAAAAATAATAACCAATAGTTAAAAAATAATGAACTAAATTCTCTATAATCTGATCAAGACAATTTAATATCATAATATTTAATTATAAAAATGTCGTTTTTAGTCAGCCAGAGGCTCCAGAAGACAGTGCTTATGTATTGTGTGTGTAAGAGTATCCTTAATTGTAGAGGAGCGTCGTGCTACGCCATTACACTAATGAGAGACGCCCACGTACAATCTCCTGTCCTACGCCAATTTTTCACAAAGAATTACGCTTATCATAATGACGTCTCCGGATTGAGTTACTCAAGCCACTGTGCTATACATACAAAACAAAACCTTCATCATGAAAGCCTCATTATGGCAAATTAAACACCAGTGCAAATAGCTCAAAACTTAGGACACTCGCAATAGCTGTAATGAAACCCAAATATTTTTTATTAAATAAAATAATCCACAAATGCAGAGACTCACCTACATAATTATGAGAGTATAATATAAATCTCCACTTTGCTTTTAGCAAATACGAACATTTTAGTTTTTGACACAAATTCGTCAGTAACAATAAAAATATCTCAGGCGATAGAGAATAGTAAAATCCTAGGCGATCATTTCTGTATACTCTAATGTTCTGTATTGTCAGGTCAATAAGTCAGACAGAGCTGCCTTGTGGATAACTTTAATCGTTAATAGTAAATCTGTTAATGTTAAAATTCAAATAATTGGTAACAAATAAATAAATTCACCAATTCTTCCACCTATAAGGACACGTTTAAAAGTGGCAATATTATAAAGGTAAAGATTATACAATTTAATTACGCCGCTAGTCATAATGAATTTATTAATATTTTTATGTATATATAAAACGAATAAATTAATTTTGTTTTAATAATATTATTAAAATGAAGTATTTGAAATAGATGTGTATTTTCCTCGAATCAAATAAAACAATTATTCCCGTATAAACCATAGTGAGTTGAACCGATACCACCAATTTATTATCAGGTCATAGAACCAGATGTATAAATATCAAGAAGGCGGACCAAGCAGATGAGTTTGAATAGGGTAATACTGTAATCAAGGCGATTAAGAGTGTTTAAATAATAGTAATAAAGAGCAATGTACTCGTATACCTATATGGAGAATTCACACGAACTGACATTAAGCGCGCTTAAAAAATCAGTGTTGTCTCACTCAGACTCGTCTACTTGGTTCGCCAACTTGATATTTATACATCTAGTTATATGGCCTTCTCATATATAGGTGGTATTGATTAATCTGATCGCAATATAATATTGTAAGTGGATAGACATAATATTGTGAGTGGATAGACGGATAGAAGAGACCGGTCAGGTTGTAGGAGGTAATACAGGAGGTGTTGTTGAGCCCAGGTTCTTAATGAATTAATTGTTATTGATAGGAAGGTGTATTGTGAAGGTGCATTGCGTGTGATGTGTTTAATCGAATAGGAGCCATCGTAGGTTGTCGTAATTGGCCAATATTGATATTGCCTATCGACACTGACGGAATATTCTCTGTCTATATGCACACTTCTATATTAATACTGACCGACACTTAATTAAGTATGGCCACGCTATACCACTAAGACCACCATCATCACTACCTTTTCACTACTCAAATAATATAATTACAGGTATATACAATCACTCTATTAATCAGCTGTGTGCGCAGAGACACATCTAGTATTTGCACTATCCTTGTCCTATTTGACAATCCCTGTAATGGGAAACTTAACCTTAATGATAATACTCGTACTAAGCATATATTCTATCCACATAATCATATTCATATATTGTAATTAGTTTACAGCTAGTCCAGGGTTCGGCAATCTTTTTTGGGATTAGTCAGTTTTCAGTCGATTTTCAAGATTTTGTGTTTATTTTTTATATAGAATTTTGTTAAAAATGTATATTCACCCTATAAAATTGTTACAAGTAGCTTTTTGATTCCAAAAATTCACGTCGTTCAAAGTTTTCATTTTTAATGAATTAAAGATTCGAATATAATAAATGGTGAATATAATAATGTAGAATATGATAAATGTGATATACTAACCAAATAACAAACATCCACTTAAAAGTCCTCCAAGACGTGTATTTATATGTAAAAAGTCGGTTGATATTTATAAGATATGATATTATAATATGTTAATATTAAAAAAAATCACCCAAGCTTAAGTAAAAATAAATTCTGTGGCTAATAAGCCAACTAATATAAAAAGCGTGGCTTTGTTAGCTCACTCGCTAATTGATGAATAATACATATTAATTAATTCGTTATCATCAGAACAATATCGACAGCAAAAGTAGCTGCTTCATTTTATTGACCATAGTAGGAGGCAATACTTTTATTATTCGCGAGAGAGAATGATTGATTTGTACAAGTGACTTCTCATTGAAATTGTTGATATAAACAATATTGTGATGTAGTAACGAAATGGCTTCAATTCAACAACACACTAATAATCGTCATCGTAGCTTCTGCTTTCAAATTTATAGACTAATAACACTTATGGTCAGTATAACTGCGGTATAATGCAATTACACCAGTACATGTGCTGTGTAATTACAATATACACACATGTCCATATATTGTAACACGACTACTGTGTCAACTTAAAGCATTATTAGGATTGTACATTTGATTTGACTGGTTGCCACCCTTGTGAGGCTTGTGGTTCGAGACGCTCCAGAACATCACTCACTAAATAAGGTTGGCTTTTGTAACTAATCTTAATAATAAATTATAATTAAACTTTGTATTAGTAAGTTTTAAACAATTAAGTATGTACTCGAAAAGTGGATGTGTTTACTGAAGAAATTTACCTTGTTTACCTGCTACAAAAATATTGAATAAATAAAAAATGTAGTTTAATTCTTTACACGATAGTAATTGCATATATATTTTTTTAACAAGCTTTTACTGTTTTCGTACAAATAATGACAGATAAACAAGGTTACAGACGCACCTATTTGAAAAATCATCATCAATATTCCTGTTAAAAACTATGGAATTTGCATTATCTTGGATGAAGAATTATGACTGACTAGTGTGACACTCAAATGTATAATATGAGCAAAATTTGAATTTAAAAAATATAATCTGACTGTAAACATAATATTTTACTTTAAATATACGTTCTCTAGTTTGTGTTAGAGCTTGTGAGTGAATGAGTAAAAAAAGTGGTGTTGAAAAAGAATGCAGAGTGCGCAACAGTTATAAAGGGAAGATAGCGTCGCGACGCCAACACCTCACAATTCCCCTGTGATCAAAGCCTTCACCAACTATGCAACTCTTGTATTACACCACTTGATAATGGATGCCATGCTATGATCCTCCTTTCTACAGTCACAAGCCAAATCAGCAAAATAACCACACAGACCCATGCCAAAGTCAATTTACTTTTACTGCTTTAATTGACCAACTATACGGAATTGCTCACATCGACCTAATCACAGATACAATATTTATTTGAATATTTTCTTCAAATCATTAGCTAAATTTATTTGGTATAATGTACGTTTTGGTATAATAATGTAATCCTTGGTATACTTATCCTTATTCAACCCGCATCCTTTGACTACTCGTATCATTAAGTTAGTTGAGTCTTCACAGATTACGCATTCTTCGTAATGACCCTCTTTTCAAAGGCTTCATCCCTAACACCCCCGTGATGAATGGACCACCCTCTGGCTGCAACCATGATGTGTCTGATTAGCAAGCAAACATAATTATGGAGATGGCTGTAGAAACTCCTCACATATAATCACTGATAACAGCCGCTGGTTGGCTTAAAGCTAAACAAATTTCACTTTACACTTGCCTGTCGATAAGTTCATCTAATGTTCTAATACATACATATTATATACTGTTTGTGTTTTTTATTTTACATTATAAAATAATGTTATGTTATCCAAAAAAAATATTCAAAAAACATGAAGAATGAGCGAGCTTATGAAAACATATACAAAGCAACGAAACAATTACATTTGAAGGAAGAAAGAGAATTGCGAAGACGTCTTGGACACATTTTCAAATTAAGGTACACGTTGAAAAATATTCCACAGAAAGATGAGCAGAGTACAAGAGTCTTTTTCCTTTGGAAATAAGAAGATGCAGGCCAACTGACGTCAACGTTAATGAGGCATCCGATATCACGTAGCAAGCTACTTGTGGAGAATTCCCTATGAAAATTGCTTCCACCATCTTGGACGATCTTTTATATTTACCGGAAATTCTAAGCAAATTACTAAATTACTGCTTTTATTTTAAAACATTAAATGCACTCCATTCACTTTGAATAAACTTGCCCCACGAACACCAGAAAGGACGGAGACTGCTAATTATACTTGGACATTTTTTGAAATTTTAATTTAAAATATTAATAATAAATATGTGGCATTTTTATTTAATAAATTTAAACAAGCTAGTAAAAATTGATTAGTATTATATATTTATTTATTTACGCTCCGAGGAGATTTTTTATTTTAGACAGGGTCTTTTTGAGAGGATTGTTTATACACAACAACGTGTTAATTGTCTGTCGGTGATCTTAACTATCTATAACTAACTTACACAGGTCACCGACAGAGCGGCTCTGCCCGACTTAATAATCGCCTCATTATTACCTTACAATCGCCTTACAATCCAGGAAATCAGAGTAAACCTGGACCGAGACGATCGATCGGGATTTTATTAATATTATTCCCGATCTCCCGGTCGTAATAACCGATCAAACCAATTAAAAATTCTTGATTTCAGTGGGATTTGAACCCATGACCACAGTATTTGTAGCCATGCTTCTTATCCCCTGAGCTATTACGCTGGTTAATATGGTAGTATTATATGTAAGTTGAGAAAGTACAATTTAAAGGAAGTGGCTTAAATATCCAACTTCATACGTTGCTACGATGCTCAGTCAATATTAAAAAAATAATCAATTTAATTGTATGTTTTAAGAACGAATAAAAGGTTTTTTTTATATAGATAAGGCTATATTCTGTTATGTTGGTTAGTTTCCATACTTAAAGTGTGTTTGAAAACTCGTAGTCATCTTAAGAAGCTGAGATAGTATCGGGTGACCCGCTACAAGTATAAAAGCTTTTTTCAGGATATTGTCGTAGCGAGTTATTTGATATCGTGTGTAGTCAGTATGGTAACTAAATATATTGTAAATATCATGCTATTTTACTCATAAAACAGTTTATTTTAAAAACGAATATTTGACATAAAATGGCATAGAGGCCACTGTTTGGAGACACGTGAGAGTTCTAACCTAATAAACGTAGTGTGGATACAAAAGGAAAGTCGTTGTAATTTATAAAGTGAGCCAGGCACTAAATCAAAAGATTAATTATGCGAAATCCTTGCTCTGGCGATTCTGATGCTAAATGCTGAATCTGGGCTTTTCTCTCTCTCGCCCTGTTTTCAGAGCCGCTTATACGGAATCGTGTTAAACCAAACCTGGCAATGACTAACTAAATGGATATAAATGCGCATTCTCTCCGTTATACAATTGTTATCACACATCGATTGTGTTTGATCTGCTGTACGCACATAGGTTGTCTGACAATATACAAAGGATAATCTATTCAGAGGCAATTATTAAGCACAGAGGTCGCTGAATAGTTTACGTTGTGACAAAGTAAGTTTCGGGTAGCGCTATTCGTTAAATATTAATTTGTATGTGCATGGGGAATGTAATGGACAGTGTCTACGCGTTGTGGTTGTAGTTAAGTTGACCAATCTAAACTTTAAAGTGGCTACTCTATATTCACTGCATAAAAATTACAATTGTATCTAAGACTGTGTGCAAGCATAGCAGTATATTTAGCACTTCTTATCGCAACGGAAGGACCGCTTTGTATGGAATATAATATATTTGAGAAAAGAACACGCAACTTGCAACTGGAACTGAAATAGAATTGATTTTGAATGTTGCGAATACGATTCGGAAATTTTGCGAACAACAAACTGGAAGATGAATAAAGTGAGATCTAAATTTAACGTTAATGTTTTTTTATAAAATAATTATAACCGCAGAACTAACTCACAAATACGTTATTACATATTTGTGATTATCATTATGATGAAAAAATTATCCTATTGGATAATTTTTTACTTATACTGAAATCGTTTAACTTAAGAAATAAATAGGATTTATTATTTGGTTTATACACAAAACGAAAACCAATTTTTATTTTAGGAGGTTTTGTTATTTTTATTGATTTTTTTAATCTATTAAGACTGTGCATAAAAGTGAATGAATATGAAGGCTCTTATGTCAAATAGCCTCTTCATCGTTAATATTGGTTTTATATGAACATACATAGATTTTGGTTAATTTTTTTACGTTTCTCTTATATATATGTATGTATTTAAATATTATTTGTAATTTTTTTGTTTTAAATTTAATAGTTTAACACAAAACCTAAGCCTAAATAAGAATTATGTTAAAATCCTCCAAAATAATGAAAGTAAGATGTTTTTTGTGTGTAAGTTTATTCGGTATTATTCCATATCAGGTTATCTATCATCCGATGTCTTCTTACAGCTATAATGTTAAAATATCCAAACAAGACATACGAATTTGTTATGTGTAAACTTAAATAAACCACTGATTTATCTTAAAATCTATCAAAATCCTTCAGAATTTAAATGTAGTATTATTGAAACGAATATTGTATATATTTTTTGCTGGTGGGCATGTTATATATTCGTAAATAAACATTTTATTTTATTATTACAGTTTGTGTAAAACAAATATAACAAGGCAAGGGCGTGTTCGCTTGAATTGGCTTCGGGGATGATTATGATTGCGGACCAAAGCTATAACAATACAAAAGGCAAGCATGCCTGAAACAATCATAAGGTCGGCTCGACATTTTTTATTCATATCAAAACAAACACAACGAATGATTCGTCTGGTTTAATATTTAAGAGCAGCGAACTTGTGAGTGGCGCCCATCAAATACGACTCTTCTGACGTCGCGCAATCTCGTGAAAGCCTCCCTAAATATTATATACTGAATGGAAACTTTTTTTGACACGCTTTTCAACTTGGTGACATTTGTTAGCATGAAAAATAAAAATAAATTCATTTATATTTCCTGTGTGTACATACATACATATATCCCACAACGTATTGTAAGAATGCTACGACTATTTAAATGTATTATTCGAATCAATTTAAAATAAATCGCCTTGGTTTATTTGAGTAAGGGTAAGGTAAATCTAACATCTGGTCGAGTAGTTAGTTGGCGTCTCTGCTGGGAGTTGTACATTTCTGGTAAGCGAGAGTGGAAAGTTCGTCGAATAATATCGTACAAACTTCATCAAATAATATTACATAAATAAGGAGTATGTCTTGAGATCAAGTAACTCTACAATATATGAGCTTGATTACAATCGAGGCATTGACATAAAATTAATAACCTTTTGAAATTGTATGCACAATATTTAATGACGTTTCGCTTAATGCTATTAATATAATATATCACTTGGAATAAGAAAGCAAAACAATTATTAAAATATATTTTTAATAAATAAATAAAAATATTTTATTAAATTTTAATATGAAATTGTAAGATATCTTACTTAGGTTTACAGAGTACATTATTTATTCACTTTTAAATAACATGAGAATTTTATTTACATTTTTATTTGATATGAAAGGATAATAAATAATTATATCAAATATATATGTTTAATTTTATATTTCTTAGCCTTTGAAAGAATAAGGAACAGTACAAGAAATTGTGCTGATTTGAAAGCAAATTACTGAAATAGCGATCGCAGAATTTTAACTAGAAATATATATATATATATATATATATATATATATATATATATATATATATATATATATATATATATATATATATATATATATATATATATATATATATATATATATATATATTAAGACACATCTCTGGAAAAACCTTCAAATACATATTATGCTTATGATTTATAATATTTCGACGAAAAAGGTCGACTAAGAATTGTTGTCTTTGTTCGTGAGGAAGAAGGTTAGAAAACCCTACATTATGTATATATTTTAATGAGTTGAAATGATGTATTTTAATGCGATGGTTGTCAAAGTTGAGCGTTCCTCATATCGGAGGTAACGAGTGTTTCGCTGAAATTTCAGCAAGTTGTGAAGTTGATTGCAGCAGTCCATGGTTAGTATGAAATATTTCAGAGGTCGTACAACAGGTCCTGTGGGAGTGTAAAATTTACAATGCAGTGCCAAACCCACCGCATCTAACAAGCTAGTCGGTAATTTGCGAAACAAGAATTCACATAATATTCAGCTCGTTATGAAAAATATTTAAATATTTTTTATATAAAGGTCTGCATTTTACATACGGACTATGGAGAACGTGTACAAATTTTTATTTTTATATCATTAAACTATTTTTTACATTTTTTTCTTCTCTTTTATTGTTATATTTCTTTTTTTGTAATTTGTATTTTTTTCTAAATGACGAGTGCTGCATTATAATCACGGCGACTTGGGATCCCCCGTAATGCTGTAGTGGTAGTGCATTATGATGTAGTAATTATATGTAAAATAAAATAAAGTAAAATATTTGGACCGTCCTCGGATATTATAATACGTGTGATAATATGTTAAAAAATGTATTCTTCACACTTCTTGCATTATAGTAATATTTATCAAGGAAGAATGATTATTGGTTTTTCACTAATTTAACATAAGTATATTATAAATTAGTGTAACAGTAATATATTGTTATATTGTGTTTCAAAAGAGCATAGAAATTTTAATACAATGGAACTTGTTGTGATTTTGTGTAGCAATTAACATTTTTTATGACCCTTTAAATCCGGCACAATTATTTATTTATATACGCCCCAAGGTTTTTTATGTGATTTTACAAACTTTGTTTTTTTTAGACAAACCAATGTGTTCATAATTCAGAATGTCGATACTGATTTTTCTATTATTGAAAACATATTAGCAGGTATTTATATAAATGATAATTTGGCACAATATGCAGTCTTATGTATGAATGGGTTATGATAAGGTTTTTAATAAATATTGGTTTTTTAGACCCAAAATTAGAGTAAATCTGAACCAAAACAATCGATCGGGATTTAATTAATATTTTTCCCGATCCACTAGTTTTTACTTGAGCGGGATTTGAACCCATATACACAGTATTTGTGGCCGCGCCCCTTATCTTCTGAGTTATTAGTTTATTACAATGATCGAAATAGATAATAATAAATATTCTAATAAAAAGTTTTTCAACAAATTGCACTTATGCACATTTGTTTTATTCGTGTCTTTCCCTTTACATAGTGTATAATTGTTCTTTTATTTGTTGTTTATTATCATTCTGAAAGATACATTACCATTATAGGTTTGTTATATTATAGGTTACTTCTTTTTTATTTTAGAAGTAATAATATTTTTACAACATTCATTAAAATATCCCGGCACATTAGATATCTTGATTTTTATGAAACATATATTTTCATCTATTTTTAAATACTCCAAAATATAATAAATATCACATAAAACGTTTCGCCAACAATTCAAATGCAGTTTTAAAAATGCGTCTGCGATTTATGAATGATAAGAAAAGATGTCCACAACAAGCAATATAACAATTTAGTTGGTGTTCTAAGAGGCTTTGTGAGATAATATATAATGATAGTTTATGCAAGTCTCCTTTACAAAGCACAATATGAAGGTGTTACTGGAGTCACATTGCACACTAAAGCTTCCACCATGAATAGTTGTGTTGTCCTTTGATGGAATTTATGATGGAGAAACCCTACACAAGATTCATCTAATCATGTACAATATATTCTAGTTTATTTAATCTACATTAAAGGTCTGGTTATATTACAGATGAAAACTTCAAATAATGTATTGGCATACCGGTGGGTGTTTGTGGTTCACTTTGTTGAATTAGTAAACGTGTTTATACAGACCACTCTTATACGGACCGAATCGGTTTGATGGTCCAATAAAAGGGGAAATAAAAAATCGCATATTCTTCTTGGTGGGTGTAAAAAGAGAAGAAAAAAGGCGGCTTTTTAGCACGGTAATAATATTTACTCTGGCCGTGTTGATAAACAAGATGTATTGCATTACGACCAATCGTTAAAAGTGTGAACAATACAACATTTTTATTGGGCAGCTTTTATTTCAGTGTATTAAAATACATTTTTAATTAAAAAAATTGCCACAGCGGTATATTTTGAAAATACATAAATGGATGACGCCTGCAAAAGTGGTATTTGAAAAAAGTTGTAATAAATTCTCTTAAAAAAAATCTCAATAATAGGATAAGTCTTAAATCATTACTAGCATTTTAATAATAATTAAATAATTTTGATGTTGATTTTGATGATTAGTTTTTTCTTGTATACTTTGTTTATTAATTATTTGTTATGGTTAACTATTTTAAATTATTTGAACGTAATTCTGGTGTTGGTGATAATTTATTAGGTTTAAAATTAAATGAGGATTAATGTTTATTAATAATAAAAGGAGTTTATAAATAAATCTTCACCCACTATAAAATAAGCAAATGGTTTGTATTTGATGGGTTATTAATATAAAAACTTATCTTTTAATTGGTATTTTATAATACAAATACAGATGAAAATATACTTTATGTATAAGTGTTTTGTAATTGTAATAAATTATTAATTAGCAGTATTTTTGTGGAAGCATATGGGTTAGGTTTTTATTTAATTTACGTATTCATTATTAATTTGTTATTTTAGCTTTTATTACAGTTTGACAAAAGCAATTGTATGACACACGTATTTTATAATATATGTATGTGTATGTTCCTATTATAAATGAATTTTGGGTTACTGATGATATCGATGATAGCGAAAAAAATGCATATTTAATTTAAAAACATATTTCTTATATCAATCGCCATCGTATATTGAAGGATGAGTTTAATAAATATATATATTTTTTAAGTATACGGAAGCCTCGAAGAATGAATAGACTAGTTTGATAAAATTTGTTACAAATGAAATGGTTAAGCCGTTAATCATGCGGATATTACAGGCTTGAAGGAATGTAGATTTCACTTTGCCGGAAACAACTTGTAAATCGGCTGTATTTTTACAAGACCAGCAATCAAATGATCAAGTCGTGTAGTTTATGTATGACGATGATGGGGTCGGGGGTTGTTCTGGACGAATGAAAGAGGGTGGAAACGGAGAACTTTGCCTTCACCTAGTATCCGATACAACTTTCATATCAGATTTCGTGTTTTCAGACTAGAGCTACGCCATCCTATAATATAACTCGAATATATTATTTCATAATATAATCACCATGATAATCGTATAAAAATATATAGTACCTAAATAAAACTGACGATTGTTAAATAAAACGAATTTTTACTGTAGTTAATATATCTAAACCTACACCATGGTTAAAAAATATTATTATTTATATAGGTAGAGGATTCTTTTGTTGAATAAGAATTTGATTCATTTAAAGTTCACATTTTAAAATGTCAAGAATAAATAACAACATTATCTATGACTTGCAAAAACTCGACTTATAGAAAACAAGCTTTTAACATTTACAACCCCCTTCTGGCTTTGACAGCACATTTTTAATAACATTGTCTACATTGACAGTTATTGTCACAGATAAATTCTTTCTTTAAACTAATAATAAATAAATAATAAAACATTGCTAACTCAGTAGGTATTCATATAAATTATACTCTTTTTATGTAATTTATATAGTATTTGTGTTTTTATAATTATTCCTCAATGGAATCATATCTGGCTATGGTGCATTTTAATATTTTTTTGATGAATTTATATATTTTTTATAGTATATGTAGATGCTTTCTAGATTTAATCCATGTTTTTATTTTAATAATTATAGTTGAAAGTTCTACTTAAATGAGTTTATTTACCTTAAGCTATTACTCTAATGAGTTAAAGAAATTGATTGAACGTCTTGAGGATAACCAGTTTTTAAATATCCAAATGTCTAGCATAAAAAGATTATGAATAAATGACTAAGATGAAAATATAAAAAAAATCAATAGATGAGTAAAATATTTGGTAAGAATGTTTTCGACGCAGCAATGCGGCTTGAGAATGTATATTGAGGTCGTTTCATAGTTCATTATTTTGATGTGAAATTTCGATAGCGCCGAAAATGATGATCGAAATTTCACAGGTTAGCGTTATACCTGAATTTGCGGTTGTAATTTAGTGTTTCTGTAAATTAATAGGTATCCCAAACATTTTAGAAGATATTCTCGACATGAAAATATGCGGCCTGAAACTTAAGCCACGATATTATGTAGGTATTGCTTTCATGACTACGGCGTAGAAACCTCGGATATTTCAATATAGAATACATCCTTACATTCTAACAATGCTTTGATTTAGATAATTTCACACTTCTAGATAATATTTACATTTTTATGATGCGATCTAATAATTAATAAAAATATTTTAAATGAGAGATGTATTTCATGAAAAAATTCATATAGTGATATACTTATTTGAATACCTGTTTATTTTATTTGGAGAAGAAAAAGTTGAAAAAATTGCATACGAAATATTCCAAATGAAAATAATCGCTTTATATCAAAAACCGTTAACGCAGAATATATAATTTAATATATATACATCATAGTGATATACTAACTTGTATAATTTTTATTTTTAAACGATAAATAGGAATTACATACAGAATATTGTAGAGAAGTTATCAATATTTATGTAAATATAATTAGAACAAATGAAAGGCATAATATGTGATAAAAATATTGGAATAAGTGTTATTTAAAACATATTAAATTAAGTTAATAGATTTATAATTATCCATATTATCCGAGTTTTTCAATTACCTGGGTCATTTTCAAGCCAAAAGGTCGCCTTACATCGACTACTTCATTTCTAATAGTCTGTTAAGAGTTTAGTTTATATTGTCCAGGATTAATTACTGTAGTATCTGTCGAAGCAAAACGTAGATTGTTTATTTTTTTTTTCAACTGTAAATCCTTTCGGTGGTGAAATTGATGGTCGAATATTTACGGCGTGAACGTGACTATTTGTATGTGGCACAAAAGCGCAACGTTCGATAAAAAGGACGGTTCGTTTTAATACTCTTCGATTGGATATTGGAAAATGCCGGCATTGCCGATTTTTTATAACCAAATATTACTTGTGCGTTGTTTTACCGAGCTTTCTTTCGATATCAAAATACACCAACGCCACCTCGTTTATGAGTAATAAATAACGTGATATTCCTATCTACTACATTCGTTTAATATCGTATTAAATAAACATATGATAGATAAAAATCAGCCAAGCTGATAAATCAATTTATCACATTTATATATAAATTATTTTTGTTAGGTCAAAATATACTGAACGTCGTTTTTTTTTGTTCGTTGATACAATAAATATTCATTAAAGTTTTCAATATTAAAATTAATTATTAATTTTAAGTTTACATTGTATTACAGCTTTTTAGCTAGCTAGTTCAAATATTATTTTTGAATATGTATTTTTAAGTTATAAAAAATTTACGACAGGCTCTTCCTTAATCCAATTCCCATATGTCGTTAAAATGATTATAAATATATATCAGTAAATCTTTTTACCAAATATCAAATACATTGAATAATTCTACACTCAATCAATTGCTATATAAATACAAACCCAACATTAAATTATATGAAAGTTCATCTTTAGTAACAATACTCTTCATTTTGTAAATATAGATCACATGATTCAAAATGTATCTATATAGAAATCACTTGAATTCTTTCAGTTTCGTATAAATAAAAATTCTATGTGACAGGAAAAATTATTTTAATAGTGGTCGATATTGAAGCCAAAATTAAACCCTCTATAATCCATCTTAATTGATGTGGAATATTATGTATTATAATCAGACGTTCATCGAAAATTGACTTATAATTATATTATTTTTTGATTTTTGGAAAATCACAATAATAAATATACGGATTACGTATTATATTTGTTTGAAAATTAATTTTGTATATTGATTAACACTTATTTAACGAAAGTGTCATTATATGGGTCAGTCCGAAAGGTGTTTGGAGATAGTTGTGAGCTATTTTGAGAAGTACCGTCTGCGAGTGAAGAGGGTGCGACTTAAAACAACCACAAATTAAACGAACCTCTTAGAGCTGAAGTAGGGTGTCTTTGTGGTAAAAAAAAATACACTTGGTTGTAGCTTCTCTCACAGAAGAAAGTTGTCAGGTGGAGGAGTATGAAGTGGCTTTCAGCAGTTGCAGTTGGCAATGTCACCACTACTGAAAACTCTGCGCGGATGTAAAAGTTACCACCTAATTCCTAGTGCAGCCATGTCACTCACTTTCAAATTTGATCACTAAGTCAACTGATTCTCCATTCCTCGTCCAAGTTCTTGCTTGCTTAATTCCTCTCTCTCACTTCGCTTAATACTTTTCATAGACAAGACGGTACGCTAAGCTTTACATTCGAGACTCGGGGGAAAATCCACATTTTAACACCACACCATGAACTTTGGAATGACACAAATTTGTATTTAGCAATTTAATTGGTTAAAAATATTTTAATCAACTTGACATCATTTTAGTAAGTAAATAAATCGCATCTGCTTTTTTCTGTTAAAATATGTTAGTAAATCATGGTGTGGATTAGACTTGGTTCAGATTATGACCACAGCGCAATCTTTGTTGATCGCTTTGACTTCCTGGTGGAATTCCACAATTTAAAGTTTTTTTGTTTAAATTTACCACTAACATGTAATCTTAAGAGACGGAAGGGTGACTCTCTGAAGATGACTTAATGTTAGTAGTCGAAAGTCTGATAAAACTATAGTGGAAATAACAAACATATTTCTTTAAATTGGTGATGTACTTAAATTGAAACAAGCCACAAGATCTTATTAAATCATGGCGGTTGATTAATCCGCTATTTTCATGCATGAATTATGTTGGAGATTGCTTAAAGTTTCCAGGTTTAGTTTTCCACGTAATTTATACTATATTGAAGCGATGACAGCATCCTTTTATGCGTTTCGTAAGGGGTAATTCCCACCAGCATACCTTCATACAGGGTGTGTCGAGGAGTAGCAAAGTTTAAGATGGATGTTTGGTGCTTTCAGAGATTGCACTTGGGATTATTGAATGGAGTAATATTGAGAATGTGCCGTATAAAATATGCAAGGTATATATGCGCTTGGCCACTTGGCCGTCTTGTTTCGTACAATAGTGCAAAGTTTGAACGTTACGCCTGAGACTTCGAAAGAGAGACTGCAATAAAATTTAAAACGACTCTGACGCCGTAATAAAATTTAAACTTTCCTCCCATTCTCCATCTTTCTCCTCAGGCTCCATTCGTTTCCCCTTCTTCTTTGCATGTTGCGAGAGGCCATGAAGACTCGGAATGTCCCGCGAACATGCTACGCCATAGTATCTTCGTAGAGAACATCCCTTCACACACGCCACACCAACCTAACTTATATCAAACATAACTTATGCGGAACCATAAAAATGTTTAACATCTTAAATATTTCCACACTCACGTATACGTGGTCAAATATTCAAACCAACTTATTGAATAAAATAAATATTAATATGAGTTTCTTTAAATACATAGAGCAAGGTTCATTAGCGACAGTGGTCTTGAAGAAGGCCATTATAATGGTAAGTTGTTGAAGAAGATGTGCAAGGCTCATTTGGTAAACAAGTCACAGGCTGTCTGGTCAGACACATTACTGCTACGACATCTGCTAAATGCCATATAAAACTACTATTACAAGTCTAATATACCAAGCAACCCCATTCCATACTCCCCAACAAGGCTGCAACTCATTAAACTTTGTCCGATGCTATTTTTAAAGACGACAGAAACTTGTTATTGAGCTTCTTGTAAATGATACACCTATAAACTTTATTTTAAGACATAATCAATATATTTATTTAATCATACCAGAGCTTGTGTAGAATAAGAGCATACCTAACCTTTACACAAACACATTGTGTGTATTTTTTGGTATATATTTGAATGAGTTGGGTGTATATAATTGTCACATTGAATAGCTTAACTGGGCTAGATACACCCTTATAATGCACAAGCCCTAAATTATTATTTTTTAGAGAAAATTTCATGATAAATTTATATTTTTCTCTGCTTGTAATGGTTATAAATATTTGGGTATCCCAAAAATTTTATTTTATACTGAAAAAAAATGATTCGTCCAGCGTGATAGCTCAGGGGATAAGACGCGTGACTAATACTGTGGTCATAGGTTCGAATCCCACTCAAGTCATGAATTTTTAAATTGATTTGATCGGTTATTACGACTGGGAGATCGGGAATAATATTAATAAAATCCCGATTGATAGTCTTGATCCAGGTTTACCCTGATTTCCTGGATTGTAAGGTAAATACTGAGGCGATTATTAAGTCGGGTAGAGCCGCTCTGTCGGTGACCTGTGTAACTAGTAATAGTTAAGATCACCGACAGACAATTATCACGTTGTTGTGTATAAAAAACCCTCTCAAAAAGACTCTTTCTAAAAATAAAAAAAGCTCTTCGGAGCGTACATAAATAAATAAATAAATAAATAAATACGTCATTCATAAATTGTCTAAGCTAATTTGACTGACTTTTTAAAATTTATATTTGAATATTATGTTATGTTATAGGCTTATGTTTAAAAAAAAACCTTAGGTAATAATAAGTAATAACTTTTAATTAATTCAATTGAAACATTGACATAGAAATGAGTCGTAAAGTAACATTGTTTAATAATAAATGGTAAGGTTATTATTAAAATCAAATAAGCGGATTGTGTAATTTTCGATATACTGGTAAAGGCAATTGGAACATTGTAATGAAAGTATGAATTTTTTAATATTCTCTCGTAAGCGTGTTTTTACGAGTCAGTGTCGCAGATTGGTAATAAAACAAGTGTAGTGATTTCTCGCATCCTTGCCGTTTATTTTCATGGTGGTGCAAATTTCAATTCTGAGCACGGATTGTTGTAATGAAAAATAGAAGGGGGTAGATAGTATGGCTATAAATCAATCCATGGTGAACGTATGTTGGTTACAAAATGTCCGTGATTACTTTCCGATTGGTCCATGTTCAGGCAGAGTTGCGTTCTCACTGACGCATCCATTCCTGTGGCTTTACACTCTACTGCTTTAATACTACACTACATTTATACTACATTATCTACTCTAAAATGATTGAAATCTCATTTGAAAGCCCTGTATTTAACCACTATGCCATATAAAGCTCTCACTCGGATTACTCGAATTTCAATCATATTTTATTAACAATCATTCATTCACTGTTATTGTAACACACTATTACTTTTATTTCAAGAAAAAACTAATCAATACTATGGGTTTTTTATATCAAATATCAGCGTAAAATACTACAATCATCAGTTCAAATCCCATTTGAAAAAAAAAATAGATCGATGGGCTATACTGGAAGATAGGTAAAAATATTAATAAAATCGTTTCGTTTTTATTAATATTTTTCCAGTTGTCATCATTTTAATCCAGGCTTACTCTGATTTTCTAGATTTTCATGCGCACAATGAGACAATCAATAAGTTGGGTAATGGTTTAATTAATTACCGGTAGGTATGTAAATTCGATAAAAAATGAATTAACACAATGTTGTATCAAAACAAAATCTGGATCATCTAAAAATGCTCAACTTTTACAATAATTATTTTAACATATATAAATAAAACTTTTTTTGATAAATGAGATTTTAACAAATCAATCAGTAGTTTGGTTCGTTTTAGTAATATTATTATAATAACTGTAAAAATTGGTCACACATTTTTTTCACGCAACCAATATTCTTAGACAGCGCGACGCGTAAAAGTTTTATAAAGTAAAAAGCAACCTTTTTCGTGGCAAATTTAAGCTCTGAATTGAGTAAATGAGGGTCACTTGGTAATTTTTCCATGTCTGTTTGAAACTCACCACAGACTGTTGAATGGGACTTGATTGCACTCAGAAACCACACAAATAAACTACAACCTGCATACACATAATATTACACACTGGTGTTCGGTATTGGGTTACCAACCTTCATTTCAATGCAATAAGCTAGCTATTATCAAGAAAAATTGTGTATTTGTGGGTAGAAACATGTATTTTAAAAGGATATTCTTACAGAAGAAAATTCTGTATACTGCTACAAGCTGAGGATATTTGAAGCATTGAGATTTTTCAGCATTATTTAAATTTAATACAGATAAATTATTTTATAATTGAAACAACAATTTTTAGTTTTAATAAGCAAACAGAATTATTATGTGGGAATTATGTATTGTATTTTTTCCCATAATTTATGTTATGAATTTTTAATTATTTTTATTACCGATTGATTGTAGTCAGTATTAAAATCAGTAAAAGACTTGGTCTTTAAACCTAATATTGTAACATCTAATCATAATGTTTCAAAACATTGAATAAAAGAAATTGTATAACAACGTATTAAGTGCAGTAATAATTTAATATAATTGTTGAGCACTGTAAAAATCTATAAAAACCTTTCTCCTGAAAAAAATCTTTCCTTTTATGTTATAATATTATTGGATATTACTTTTAATATTTTTTGATAATTTTAATTATCTAAAAATCATGTATCTACTCTGTAAGAAGCAATTTTTCTTTAACAAAGCAATTTTTAAAGATATTGAAGACATCATTTTTTTAACCCAAGAAAAAAATACCCAGCGCTCATCTCCCATACCAAACACATGTAATTTGATAAATGTATTTATTTATTTCATTTTCTATTTTTTTATATGGTGTATATGATTTTTTAATGATTTTTTAATGGAAATGTGCTAAAAATTATATCTTGATGATGTATGTAGTGATAATAAAATCGTTCTATCGCTTTATTTTTATTATACCTATTGGTATTAAAAAATTATAATCATAATAGTTTTTTCCCCATCTTATTGGTTTAAATCTAAGCTTTTATAATCCTATAAAATTGTTCCATTTGGTTAATATTGAAATAATTACATTACTTGAACCCCCTCAATTTTAGCAATCATCCTGTCACGTATGGGTTTGTACGTAAAAAGGGAGATTGGGTTGGTTTAAGGACAAAGTTAGAGTCAGGTACGAAGGTGATTGCTAATCTAGAGTGTCAAAACAACTAATTTAACCAAATGTGTGGCCAGCTTAACGTGTCAAGTGAAGATCCTGTACTGCGTGACGTGAATCATCCCTATATTAAACTACAACCCCACTTTATTCAGAACGTGACTAAGCCAACAACCACTTTTTCATACTAACCTCTTAATATTGCTCAAATGAGTAACTTTCGGTCAAATTAAAGGTTCAGTATTCATTATCATATATTTAATTATTATTTTTCATTTTATACCTACTTTTGCGGAAAATCTCCATGTAATGAAAAAAACCACACATTCGAAATACCCTAGCATATGATTCTATTGATCACAAATGTATTAAAATTTTGTACTTAATATTACCACAAACTATGTTCTGTGTATATGTACTTAATGTTTTCACGACAAATATATAGTTTTTTCTTCATATATCTTATTCAAAGGTATATAATATATTCATTATATAATTATATATTACTTTAAAATATGTAGATATATGTAAAAATATAATTTTGTGTAAATAATTTTTTTTTAAATTTGGATTTTCCTTAAATTCCTACACATCATATTTATTATTTTTTTATATTGGAAATTAAGTTTAGTTCGTATTTTTAAGTGCATCTTACCGTTATTTAAAACTAATCTTTTCAAGTCAATTCACAGAAATACATCCAAATAAAAATTAATAAAATATATTTTCTTTAATAAAAAACTCACTGATATTCTACTACCCCAAATTTTGTTAATTTATTATATTTTGTTGTTTTTTTTTGTAACTTTAGATAATAATATAATGGATTCATTCATTGTAACACACTTTTTTATTGTGCTTTCACTTATCTTTATTGCATTTTATTAATAATATTCCTAAAAATATGCGCAAATTTAAAGACTGGACCAATGTTTACTTTTAGGTATTTGTAGAATCATAATCTTTTATTATTCATTTATTTATTATCATATGTTAAAAAACATTGTTAACTGTCGACCTGTATTGGATATTGGTTAAATTTGGTGTGAGTGTTGAATAGTTCGGCTTGTACACTGAATAAATGATTTGTCAGGGTTCACAAGTCACCAGTTTTTCGTGCTTTCAAAGGCTCTTTGAGTGCGTCTTACTAACTTTATATGTGTATCCTGCAGGACGTTTTACATTCTGTCGCATGAAGTTTGGTTCGAGGGGCGTATTCCCACAGGACTGCGCCCTTGTCAATAATGTATTAGATATCTCTTTGCCACCGCCTTACATATTTTATTTTTGCCTCGGCAAACAGGCCAAAGCGATCTCATTTTGTTTGTCATCGTTTATAGATGAAGGCCACACATTTTTTTTCCGATTTATAAGTAGAACAAATTCAGTGCGGTTATATTTCTTACCCCACATAGTAATTTATCTCAATATATATATATATATATATATATATATATATATATATTTCTAACTATCTTTTAAGTTCTGTGAAATATTTTTGATTTTATAATTCGGTATTATATTAATAAAATCTGCATTCTTATATTAGTTTTAGGCTTTTTAAGTTCAACTTTTTATTATATTATGCAGCGTGGACTTACTGAGAATATTTAAAAATAATTACGTATTTACACACACAATACATACGCATCAGTCACTACTGAGTATTTTACAGAAACAGCTGATTTAAATATGGTGGCCCAAACTCCATTATATTTTTTAATTAATAGGTTATAAAAGAAATATATATTTTTTTAAATTATTCTTGCGATACCCTACCAATAAAAATTTTTCAGTTAATTCAGTTCACCCTGTATATTCTGCACGAGTACCAATGAAATACATTTATAAATGTATACATAATAAAATAAAATGTAATCGTAATTATTTTTTAAAATTATAATTTTACATTTTTTTAGTAACCTGAGATTAAATTGATATTATATTGCTCATTAAATTGATATTATATTTATCATTATATTGTTGTTAAATATTAGGTCCTACTAACAAAAAGTTTTGCTCTTTTACTAATAATATCAACTATCTGATTTTTAGAAGGAACGTTAAATTGATCTGAATTAGTATGAATACTTGAATTAGAAAGAAAGCTAATAAGCTTTTATTCGGCTGTTGTAATGTAAATGATTAATCATTAAAAGATGTGTGGTCGTTAAGAAGCTGATAGAAACTATTAGATAGTCTTTTAGTAGACTGCATCTTACCGCAATTTCTTCCCTATTTGCCATTAAAGAAACTACATTCTTGCCGTATAAAGTATCGATTTAGAACAACTTGGGTACTTTGTCAGTCTTTACAATGCACATACTAGATTTTTACACACTATTTAATTATTAAAAATATTGCCAAATAAATATTGCATATATAATTACTAGCACAGTGGATGTTTGAAGTGGTTGGTTGGTAACGATTATTGCCTGTACGGTGATTTCATACATTTCTCAGCAGGAATGCTTGCAAATTCCCGTCTGGATTTACGTCTGTCATTAGTTTGCACTGCCTTCCTACAAATATATCATAATATAACAATACTATTGCAAAGATGCGCCTCTATTGTCTGAAATTGCCATAGCTTCGACGACAATGTGCACAACTAATCTAAATACCCACATATACAAATACGCTTAATATCTCTTAATATAAGCAAATAATAATTAAAATTTTATTTATTGTTCTCGATATATTTTTTATCTAATTTTTTTATTTAGCTTCTGTAATTTTTATATATTTTTTATATAATAGTGAGTTGTATAAGATGGTGTGTGTACGAATAGACTGGAGCTTAATAGTATTGGTTTACACGCATACGAACCGCACGCAAACACTCTTATTACACTATTGTATTGAATAGGGCTTATAGTTCATAACATGTATTGTGTCACATTAATATTGAGGGGCTCAGAATCAAAAGCTCACAATTCCAATTCGATTCAAATCGAGTAAAATAAATAAACGTTCATAATATTAATTGGAATCATTATTTTATAACATGATCTAGGTATATTATGTTTTGTAAATCAAATATTTATTATAAGAGAGGTTTAAGAGAATCCTTTATAATAAATAAAAATTAAAACAAAATATTAGAGCTTTTGATTATGAGCCCCTCCGTTATTAATTAATAAAATAGTACAGTTTTTTAATTAAATTGTTGTGATAATAAATATTGACATTATTCTATACAGTGGAAGAAAATTTATATGTTAGTAGTTTTATAATGGTGCGTGTTTAATAATATAAAAATAGTCTAGTTCTATACAGTTATTTAAAGCCGATACTTTTCTTTCGCTTTATTGATAGAATGTCAATTATCATCGCATTTTTTTTGCCAAAAGCAAATTGTTACCCGATATAGTATGACCATCGCTTCAATGTCCGAGTCTGTTTCGTTTTGTATGAGACAGTTATGGTTATTTCTGTTGTAATCTGTGCGTGGAGTAGCGGCTGTATGAGTGTATTAACATAGAAATGGTCAGATCAATTCAAAAGACTACAAAAGTGAACGAGGGAGGACAGATAATTGAACGCGATACAGTATTCTATGGAGGATCGGAAGACACCATTTGCTGTACGGGTGGACCGTTTATTCATGATGCTATAAGGGAAAAATTGAATACGCATCTCAAGTCGTGGCTTGAATGCGAATGGGTTTATTTTGAAGCCAGGACTACGAAATGACCATTACAAAAACATACGTAGAGACCGGCCATATTCCCAGGACTGGACCACCCTTGTCTCTATCACTATTGGACTTCACGTGTCTACCTTAATGGTTATTAATTCTTTTACTTATTTTTACTCTCATTCATACAGTATTAAACATTCAACAAAATTCTTTCAATTTTAAATCGGGATAATGAAATAAACGAAATGGTCTTTTATTTTTCGCCAACGAGAGGTTTTTTTTATTTATTTATATAGAATGTTTGTCCCGCCTAGTAGTTCAAGGGGTAGAATGATTTGCCACACACACAATAATTGGTCATGTTTTTTAATCCGAATTATTATTTTTATTTAAAACAAAAGAATTATTGACATCGGAAGGTGACCTGGTATTAATTTGAATTATTTAAGGTTTTTTTGGTGACCTTGAGTGCTTGTGTTATATTAAGAATTCAAAGCATACGTATATAAATAAGTAAAAGAAAATCCAGTAAAACCTATTAATGGAAAATGTTATATAGTTACAATGAATATTATATTCAATTAAATTAAAATAGTTTATAATGTCAGGACGTAATGATGACTACAAAAAGTATTTAATGAATATTTTTTCACGTTTTTATACTATATATACTATACTTTATATAAACATATTATTTTTTTTCGATTATATGAAAGTTGAATTTCAAAGCATCGATTGAAAGGTGTTTGGGGTGAATTATTGTTCAACGTATAGGCGTTAGCCGGACGTCCATTACTGGAGCATTATGCTAGAGTATTATACGAGATCAAAAGAAGTTTTGGTGTTCAAAATGGGTTCTTTTTTTGAGGAAAAAGGAACAGGTCACTAGTTCAGTTTGCAGGTAGGCTCTTGTACATTCGTTGAACGTGGACGGCATGCAAATGAGGCAATATTGCGCCGCCTTTGTTGCAGGCAACATTGCTCTGTGCGTATCGACTATTGCCGATAAACGGCATCTATTAAATTCTACCACCGCTTCAAGCAGCTCTTAAAAAATATAAATAAAATAAACCGTCGGATACGATATTGCCTTTCGAGTGCCGCGTCGGCAACAAAATATGGCTACATGCGAAACTCTTACAAAGCAAACCACAAAGAGACTCATTTCGGCTGGTCTCAATACAACCATTTAAATTTTTTATTTAATGAAATAACACGCAACACCAATATTTTTAAGTATTTGAAAACAGGATGCAATGAATATAGAAAATAATATAATCATAGATGAAAATTGTACGCGAAACGACTTGAGAGAAACTCGTGTCTCTTTTTATATTGCGTCTAATTAAATCTCCCTACTTAAACGATCGCTTTTATGGATTCACTCAAATTAATTATGAAGTCTTAAAAAATCTATCAAATACACTACAGAGATGGAAATTTGTTAAATGGAATTAACACACCCACATAAATATATTATTCAAAATTCCCCCAAAAAGGCAACTTTTAACAGTATACATGCAATAAATGGTTGTACATAATGTTGAACACATTATTGTAAGGATAGTCAACATTCAAAAATGTTATGGATAATGCAGCTAGTAGATGGTATTCGTAGCCGTCACGTAGAGGCCTGTGTGCTGTATACATAAGATCGTAGCATGTAAAACAAGAGTATGGTACTACGACTCGTAGCTAGGTCACGTACAGCTTTACTACGAGCCTGTTTCCTTACTCGCCGCCTACAACCAGTCCTTCCATCTAGTATTCTTATTATATTACACTCTTTATTTAAAACCAATGAGTACCTATTTCTTTTGGTCCATTATTCAATCTTAATTACAATTGTTATACCTACACAAGTTACCAACAACCTTCCATTAATTATAAAATAAATAATTGGGATTCGTTACGTGTAATTTAATTATTATGTAAAAAATTACCCATTCACTAAATATGTACGTTATTATTGTGCACGTTGAATATGTCGATTTAATTATGACTCTTTTATATGCTTGAATGATGATTAATTTAAGTGTCAAAAGCATAATAATTAAAGGCACTGAACAGTGATGTTATCAGTATTAGTATAGCCGATATTGGATAGAGCAATAGTTAATGGCAATGGTACAAGTGCAATACACATTGACAGATGGTCCCCTGGGTCTATCGATCTCCTGTCACATTCCTGACACTACGACACCACTTTACAACCTATCAAAATATAGGTATTGTGGACAAAAATATATTATAATTTGACCCATCCTATTTGATGAATAAATGTTTCAATATATTCAAGTGCCCTAGACCAGAGATTCACATATAATACATTACCGCCTTGGCAATACATATCAATAACAAACAGATTTCAAATAGTGGTTACCTGTAGATAAATTTAAGCTAGTTAAGGTTTACCTAAAATTGTTTTAAAGGAATAAACAA
>JAGTTH010001790.1:0-49986 GCA_022606485.1 Agraylea sexmaculata
ATATATATATATATTAAATGATATTAATGCCAGATTCTACACAATAATTTTTTTTTGTTATTTTTTAGTTTGAAGTGTAAATACAAAACCATTTTTTTCTTAATATGATACTTTCAATATTTACTTATTACAAAAAGTCTTCCCTCACCGTCAAATTTTGAGATTGTTCCTCTTTATTCCTCTAATTATTTTCGCATAAGTATTATGAAGTACGTTGTCTTGAAATTCGGGTCACAGAAACACAATGTTAATCGATGTGGTTTTAATTTGATTGCATACCGTCGAGTTATTTTGTGAGGACTTATTATTTTGAATTATTCATTCGAATCGCTAACTCGATCTGCTTTTATATTGATTCTCTATTTATAAACGCTATATTCTCTTTTATATTATTCGTAGAATGCGGGTCGGGTTAGTGACAATCCAACAAATACTCACTTTGAAAAGCCATCAAAATGACACTTTCAATCCTTGGAAACAGAATTTCCACACACTTGTGAGTTCAATTTGAAAATAATATTCCGGAATATTATTAACATCAAGTGTTATTGAGTTGATTGGTGGAAAACTGTCGGAAGGTTCCATACGAAGGGTCGATTTTGACAGATATCGTACAGTGATTGACGCGACTGGCCGCCATCTTGTTGTATGTTGGCAGCCATTTTGATTTTGATGTATCAGCTCTTTCCTAATTGCTTTCTTACTAATATTTTTATATCTAACATACCACGGTCTATTGGAAAACATACAAATATTTATTAAATCCCTTGTTAAACTGATTTTTTTTTATAACTCAGAGCTTACGCTATACAAAATTTTCAGCTTATATGCATTTATTAACTGATTAAATCAATTGATTTTGAAGCTTTCGTTTACGAAATTAAATAAAAATTGATTATGCTTTATGTCTATAATAATAATAATGAGTTTAAAGAGCATTTATTTCATATATGTAAAACATTTTATTCAAATGACTGCATTCGACACCAATAATATTAACAGGCCGGACAAGTGGATGAAAATATCAAGATGGCGGATCAAGAAGATGAATTTTATAGAGCCAACACTGATTGTTTCATACAGACTCGCCTGCTTGGATCATCATCTTGATATTTATACATCCAGTTGTCTGGAATTTTTATTGGCATTGCTACATTTTATCATAAATGTCTTTATTATGAATCAAAATTGATTAAAATATACGTGCTGTTAATAAACTTAAATTGCACATTAATAAAAAAAATCTTTGGTTTTCATTTTGTACTTTTGCACATTTTATAGCTGAATGTATAGGTTGAAATTAAGATTTGAAAATGTGAATAAAGAGATTGTAAATTCGAATTTTATTATTAAAAAAATCAACACGTGTATATCGAGGGTATACTACCAAATTCATATTTTATAGGTTTGATATAATGGTGAATTAGTGAAAAAAATCAGTCTTAACAAAACTATAAATTTATGGTATATATTTGAATAATTAACAATGTGGTCTAAATCACACAATTACAAAAAATACTTCTATTATAACTAACAGAAACTAAAAATGTAAAATTGACTTTGCGTTTTGGCAGTAGACAAAGTAATAAAAAACATATACAAATGCATCCCTAACTCAAAATCGTCAAAATATGACTTTTAAGTGCATTTAAGCAGTATACCATCGGTATAGTATAATGTTAAAGTTTTTTTAAAATCGACACTACAATCTCCCATTCACACTTACTATGATTTTATTAAATATTTTATCATGCTGCAGTACCACTAGAGCATCAAGAAGAATCCCAAGTAGTGATTATAACGCAGCACTCGTCTGTCACATTAATAAAAAATGTTTTTTATATAAAATATGAATTCTTTAACATATTTTATGATGTAAAAAAAAGGATATGGGCATACAAAATGGGTGGAATCCCATAGAAAGTTCCAGGTGGGTGCACTCCTTTAGATTCTCGGTCAAAGGATGTTGCAGAAATTTTGAATGGTGAAGGTTGTATTTCCCATGGGGCGACCCATGCAACCGGCGACGACACTATCCTGCCTTATCCTTTCACACGACCTGTCCTATTAAATGTCCTGGTGACTGCCATCTGAATTTTTGAACACCGTAAATAAGCCAACGTAGACAAACTACAACCACTTTTCAGCTAAGCTTTATATAATATAACCAATCCAGAATTTATACTTATCTTTAAATCAATCCAATCGATTGCCTTGATCCAGGTTTACTCTAATTTTCTGGATTGTAAGATAAATACTGAGGCGATTATTAAGTCGGGTAGAGCCGCTCTATCGGTGAGCTGTGTTACTAGTAATAGTTAAGATCACCGACAGACAATTAACACGTTGTTGTGTATAAAAAACCCTCTTAAAAAGACTCTTTCTAAAAATAAAAAAGCTCCTCGGAGCGTAAATAAATAAATAAATGTTTGGCTTTCATTCATTATACACATTATATTAATTTATTGGTGGATTTTGTGTTATCTATTTTTAGTATTTTGTCAAGAAAATGTCAACAAACTTCATTATTCAAAGTGGTCGTTATCGATGTCTGAAATCGTGAATTATATCGTATTTGGACTCATTTGAATATTATTTCATATCATATTTTTTGCTACAAAACAGTCAATCTCCGAACTAAAACACAAAGGCTGTCATAATTCATTGTCTGCGAAGTCAGTTAGGTAGTTTATTATAAACGTTTTTCAGACATGATTAATGAAGTCGAATATATCGAGCATTAAAAACGAAAAATTTCATATTACACAAGAGATTTATATATTGTATTCCACCAAATATTAAAAAAAACCTTTTTAAAAGTACTCAATTTAAAAAAATATATATATTGCAGTCATTGCGTATATTTCCCATGGAAATTTTCCCCATAATTCCGATAAAAAATACACACACACATATACAAGCTTGGTACATTTCACATGTTTTGTTTATCAATACATCAGTTTTGCAATGGCAATCCATTTTGTACGGAAAGCTGATTAACAAAGTGATCACTTATCCAGATTAGATAGACACTTCGATCTGTTGACTTTATAAATTTTAGATCAACTAGAATAATAGTAATAAATTAAAATTAATTGGGCTGAATATTCTGCATGTTTGCAATTAATTAATTATTATTTTTTAACAATGTCCCTATAGAAATCAGCTGCTATTCCATGACATTGTATCAAGTAAATATTTTCATTTATAACTAGGTAATTTGAAATTTAATGTATTTCTTATGGGATACATTTTTTTATAAATGAATCAAATTATTCAAAAATTACTCAGTTTAAAAAAGTACTGCGTCGTCAATTTCTTTACTTGTTTCCATATAAATTCATAATATTTTTTTCTTGTTCCACGTCAATTTGGCATGGAGCTTTTTAAATATATAATATTCTTCATCTAAAGATCGTTCTTTAAATTAGTAAAGAAATGATAACTCATTGGCATATTCTGCTGTTTTGTATAAAAAATTTGTACATTGTACTCCTCAATAGTTAGCGTCTATAAATTATAGTTTCTATGGAGATGACAATGTAAGATCTAAAAGTTCAAGCTTAGCGTAGAGTTAGGCTTTCAGGATGGATAAAGTTTTTCAGGCACCCCTGTTTGAGTGCACGAAGCTTATACACATAAATTTACAATGCATTCTCATATGAATCAATCCTGAAATTCCCCGAAGAACCGTTCAGTATTTAGGTCAGAAAAATCCACCGCTCTAATGACTGCTTCATGGAAAATTTAATATTCCATGAAGCAGTAATATTATATAAAAATAAAACATCCATATTGACTTTAAGCTGATTATATAAGGTAGAAATATATAATCTTTGAACTTATTTGCCTCAATATTAAGTATTATCAACAAGCACAAAACCTCAGGGGATCAAGTAAAAAAATATTTGATCGGTTATTGCGGGAGATAGGGAATGTTATTAATAAAATCCCGACCGATTGTCTTGATCCAGATTTACTCTGATTTTCTATATTGTAAGATAAATACTGAGGTAATTATTAGGACAAGAACAGCCGCCATATTGTTGATGTGTAACTAGTTAACCAACAAAAATAATTAAAAAGTCTCTTGGAGTGAATTTAAATAAAATAATTATTATTCAAATAAACGCAGAGTAATAAATTAAATCAATTCTTGAAATGAAAAAAAAGAGAATAGACCTTAAAAATGTAGCTATATATGGCTTAGATCAAGTATTTGAAGCGAGATGAGTTTGTAATTATTAAAGAAATCAGTATCGTAATGGTCCGGGCCAACATTGATATTGGATAGTGTGTGGCTTTATTATTAAAAAATATTATGCTTCTTATAATTTGATTTTATGGTGATTATATGTATGAAAACGGTAACCCATAGTCAAAATAAACATTTTTAAGTGGACTGTTTTCTAAAAAAATATATTTTTTCGTAACATGAAATATGCATATCAAATCGTAATCAGTGACCTGTGTTACTAGTAATACTTAAGATCACCGACAGACAATTAATTAACTCTTTGTTGTGTCTAAAAAACTAAAAAAAATTAAAACCATCTCAAAATGACTCTCGGAACGTATTTTTTTTATAAACTTTATTAAATTATCGAATAGGTATTTTTATATTCCAACTTCTGCTGAATCCGATTTAAACTTATTCTTCGTGTACCGATCACAGGGATGGCAATTCCGTAAACTCGTGTAATACAGTTTTGAACAGTTAGTAGTTTATTTGGAATGCACTGAAATATTACATAGATTTACTATGTACAGTGAAATATTCCACTTCACATATTATACGCAATGCTCAATACTAAACTCCGGAATATAATAGAAAGGCCTAGAATTGCTATTTCAACTGGTATCAATTGTTCGGAATACACACTGAATGCTATTTGCAATACTGCACTCAACTTATCATCTCTGCATCGCATTATTTCCACAAATACTAATATCGGAACAATTCTAATGCCATATTCTGATAGATTTATATAGTGTAAATTTTACTGGACTATTGGGAATGAATAATGTAGGAGGGAAGCCACTGTCATGTGCGAGTAGCTTTCCACTAGCAGGCGAGTAGTTTGCTCTGCATAAGGTTTTATAATAAGACAATGGTTATAATAGATTGAATGAAGCCTCATCGTATTACATTCATTATTATATACAATTCAGGGGAAGAATAAGTGGAAAACTGATACTAGTTGTTCAGTTTTCCAAGAATTTGTAAATCTATATATACACGGTAGAATAATTTGGTCACAAAACTAATAAAAAATATAATAATTATCCCACCCCAGGATATATTTTATTGAAAAAGTTGATTTTAACAATGATGTACAATACAAATGATATAGGTTGATTATTTTTAACCGTGTACTTAAAATTATGTAAAACTTAATAACGATGGGTAATTTATAAAAAAATCGATTTTGAATCAAATATACAGTTTTAATTCTAATGTTCTTATTAGAAACTTAGAAACTTATTTATAAATATATTGTGTTAAAATGTTAATATTGTCATATTCTTCCTACAAAAAAATCCAGCCAAGGCCAAATATATTTATTCATATACAATATTCAGTATAATATAATAATATGTATATTAAAGCAAAAAAACAATTTTACTTTTCTCGTAAGATGTATATTCGTAGATTTTTTTTATTATTATAACAATTTGGCCATATTTGAAATATATTTTACGTAGAATTAAAAAGCTACTATCAAACAAATATTTATTTATTCATTTATATATTCCCGAGGGGCTTTTGAGAGGGTTTTTAAAATTTGTTTTTTTATGAACAACAACGTGTTAATTGTCTATCAGTGATCTTAACTATTACTAGTTACACAGGTCACCGATTTAATAATTAGTATTTTCCTTACAATACAGGAAATCAGTGTAAAGCTGAATCGAGACAATTATTATTCCCTATCTAGTCCTAATAACCGATCGAATCAATAATTGCGATGAATTTTAATAATGAAATATTACACGCGAATTATTTAAGTATAACTTATCAGAATTGAATCTTATTCGTGTGTTAATACACATGTTTGTTCTTAAGTTTCCCTTTCAAAATTGTTTCCTTAGCAATAAGTATGAGTATCACATGTAAGGAGATACGTGGGTTGGTTTGATATGGGCGACTCGTTTAAGTGACACGACGAAGACTCACTGTTTAAGATGGAAAATATAATGGGAGGGTGTTTTAGAAAGAAAGCCACCCTCTGTTTAGTATTCTAGTATAGCATCCAACATAATAACACACACGGTCCAATCAACCCCCATGCCAAAATATTTATTCAGCCCCATGGATAAATATGACAAAACCTTACACTCTAATCAGCGAATATCATATTTCATCCGCACATTGAAACACATATTAAATTAAACGAAACAGAGACGGAATGTCGACTACACACAATTTATCTGCCCACCAAGACAGCTTGATTTATTGTGAAACTTTTTTTCTACACACGAACACACTTAATTATAAGAAATGGAGTGCGTATTTTATATTATTATTTTTCTGAATATTATTTGAATGACACTGCAAAAAAATAAACGGTTTCAATGAGAGGGTGAAATTTCACATCGCGTTGATTTTTAAATACAGCTTAAATAAAGCTTGAAGTATACCTCAATCTTTTTTTCATAAATAAAAATGTATTCAGTATCTAAGAAAATTAAATAAAAATTCCACTATTTTGACAAAATAAAAATGTCCACGAGTTTGAAGTTTTTCGTAAAGTCTCGGCTTGTCATCATCAGAGACTTAATCAAAATTAAAATTACAGTAGTATAATATATACATATATTATGCAACTAAATTTACATTAATAAATTACTATTAAAACTATTTTTTACTTATTCCATTCAATTATTTTTAAATTGTATGGTATATACCTATATAATACCGATTATTTTAAAGTATATGGAAGAATTCTTCCCCAATAGTGAATGTCGGACTACAAAAAAAAAGAAACTGTGATGGTCGTAAGAATAAATAACAAGACAATGAAGTCATCAGGATATTTCCAAATCTGCTCCATTTAATCAATGATTCAACAGCTACAAAAGCTTTGGATATATCTGTAATGTAGCGTAATTTATTGTGAAAAATATGGCAGCTTCGTGTTATATTTTAAAATGGATCTTCTTGGTATCCTAAAACGAATATCTTTCGAGGAGTGTCTGGAAGCGATTCGATTTTTCACAAGCTCAAAGAAGGCTTTTCTAGTATCATATACATTTATATGTGTTTTTCACACAAATAAAAGCAGCTCAGGTGATCCTTTCAGTACACGCATTCGATATATTTCAACATCTGTCACATTATTACTTTCTACATTCTTCACAAAATATCCATTAAATAAATACATTACATACAAAATGTCTTGTTGGTAGAAAATTTGTCAAAAAAAATATTGGATATATTTTTGCAAAGAAAGGTCAGAAAACGAATGACTATTGGAGTGAATATTTGGGTAATATGGAGAATCCTTTTCAGCATCGAATTATTTACGGAATGAAAAACCTTTTCTTATAATCCCACATACATTAATAATATTATTTGTGATCAATCAAAAAATTACATATTTTAATCTGGTGCTATTTTTTTGCTATATTTTACTATCAATTTATCGATATAGAAAGCGAAATACGCGTATGCAAATGAAAGCACGCCTGCCTCTGTCAGCTATGGTTAGAAGTTCCTTCACTTCATACTATATTTTAGTAGTATATAAAAGGGGAATAGGGATGAGCTAAAACCAGCGCTCCAATAACCCAATTTGGGACTCAGAGGTCCAGCTTAATCTCCAATTCTGTTGAGAAAGTGACTTGTGCTTCCAATTTGCACTAATTTTGCTAAAACTAAACAATACGCCCCTTGGGCTATGAAATTTCTACCTCTATCGCCTTTTAATTGATTTTCGGACTCTGAACATTTCAATTCTATATAATATACCGTATAAAGATGGATGGTTATTTGCAGATGGATTTGCTTATTGATTTAGTTTATATAATAATTATAAATATGGTGAACATTGTTCCAAACACGTATATTTAAAGTAATAATTTGATATACAATAAGTTATAAGTTGGGTTATGTAATTATACTTGCAAGTTGACGTATTCTTAGTTGGGTGCACAGGGGGTGGCGTAGAGCTTGACGAGTAACTATGGCGTATCGTTTATGCTACGACTACGTCTAAAAAAGTCATTATATTGTTGGGTCTTGCTGCTTGTCTGGCCGAGACTGAACACTTAACAATTTTCTGACGTAATTACGACGAGGGGGTTGGGTGGTGGCTGTAATTAGAAAATACAAAGTGGGTAGCGCAAATGTGAAGGCGGATCTGACGTCTCGGCCAACTGGGAAATTTTCCCACTAAACGTAGATACATGCCCGAAATTTAATATTTGCATAACATCAATTTTTCATGTTTCATAATATACTGTGATTTTTTTTACTATGTAATTTGTATTTTTATCGTACTTTATTTATACGGTCCAGAAAATAAAGATCTCCTGTGGCATACTTTTCAATAATTACCCAACAAGTCGTGCCTCGCATGCATTAATAGTAATTAGTAAACTGGCCTGTTTTTGAAACAAAATACAAAAAAAAACCCAATCGATGTGGCTAATTATGGAGAAAATCTTTAGGGGAATTTATATCGGGAAAAAATCGGGTATATTTTTAATCCCCAAACATGCTTAATTAATGATCCCAAATTTTAATAATTTTTGCAGTGGAGTGTTTTGATTGAAACATTCTTCTTTAAAATCCAATTAAGCATCCCGACCTAAAATAGATATTTGCGATCCTACATAATAAATTTCCTGGCTCTCGTCATACAGACTGCATAAACAATTTGATTCAACCGCTTCAAATAGAATAAATATTGTAAATAGGATTTAAATATAGGTATATATAATAAATGGGATTAAAAGATTAGTATATTATAAATTTTATGACAAATAAATGGAGTTATTATAAAAGCGTCGAAGCCGGGATAAGACAAAAGTCCACATCACCCTCGCTAAATAAAGAGAATTTTCATTAAATACCCGTTCGTTCGAAAACAAACACAAAGTCCCTGACCTCATCTTCGCGATAATAAATTAATTAAAAATGGCAATTTATCAAACGAACAATTCTGGGTTGACGCCTCACAGACCTCCCTTTTAATCACTGAAGGTATCCAACATAAATCTACCAGAATTGAAAGTGCCCTCGGACTAAACCCAATGGCTACTCATGCATATATTATTTGATCCACTCCGAACACATCTTTATTTAAAATCTTCATTAAATATTTTTGAATTGTCTGTCTCACTTCAACCCACAACGATAACCTGAACCCGCATAATTAAAATTAGAAGTTATGAAAATTTGAATCAAAGTTTAAAAAATATGATATTTACTATGCAAGTGTGTCATCAAAATGTCAAGTGTTTCTGGTATTAAATTTTTGTAATAAATTATTATTATTGAATATTTTGGTTCAAAATTATTTCTTATATACACATTCATTATATTATCTACGTTTCTACATAATACCTTCTGCTACTAGAGTATTTTTTATATTGTCGATAGTATGATAACGAGTAAAACTTAACATTCAATTCAAAAACGGATTTTGTAAATACTTTTATGGGTTACTGATTCATCCAATCAATCTAATTAAACAGAGTAAAATATTATACTAAGTGCAAAATAAAAATATCAAATAGCATTACAATTACATTATTCTATAGATATTTTTTTTATTTATCTAATTCCCAGATGGTGTCTTTGGTTTTTTAAACACAGCAACGTATTAATTTATTGTCTATCAGTGATCTTAACTATTACTAGTTACACAGGTCACCGACTTAATAATCAGTATTTACCTTAAAATACAGAAAATCAGAGTAAACCTGGATCAAGACAATCTTGATGATGAATAAAGATGTGCTTGCATCATCAGCATCGTTATATTTGTATTGTAATATGCGCTTAGCCCTATAATTTATACAAATAGATATAAACATTAGATATCGAATTGCATATAAATAATTCGTATAGCCCGTGAATTGTTGCACTCTTGTGTAGTATGTCTCCCTCGCTCAACACATTTCTAGTGACCACTAAGAGTGGTTGTTACAATACTTTTGCGGCGGCCCTCATGCATTTATAATGATTAAAACGCAATAATATTTGAAACGTGTTAAAGAAGTAGAAGGTACAATATTCACATAGTACCGTAGATATAAACATTAGATATCGCATTGCATATAAATAATTCGTGTAAACCCGTGTATTGTTGCACTTTTCTCTCCTACTCGATAAAGGCATAAGTGTGTCTCTCTCATTCAACACATTTCTAGTGACCACTGAGAGTGGTTGTGACAATACTTTGGCGATTAAAACGCGATAATGTTTTGAACATGTTAAAGAAGTATACTTTGATAAAAACTGAGCCTAGATGTATTTGAGTGTATGTTTGAGTCCATATGACATGTAGTAACAATGCATTTACCCATTTTACTGTGAAATATAACTGAAGATATGAAGAGAGATTTTTACAGTATAATGTTTGCCAGGCAACTCATGTTTTTGGCCACTTGATGAACTTGAACTAAACACGCATTTAGCCACCCATGCGATACATCTATAAATTCTAATATGAGTACTAATGATTGAATGTATTTGTCCCCAGATTCTTGAGCGTGAAGAAATGGCTGTTGAGGAAGAAGCACCAGATAGAGTTGGCAAGGAAGAGGGGCTGGAAGGGTTATTGGGTTTGTCTAAAGGGTACAACATTGCTGTTCTACCCTTGTGACTCCCGTGAGGGTCGTTCTGTTGAAGCCGCTCCTAAGCACTTGATCATCGTCGATGGAGCCATCATGCAGCCAATACCTGAACATCCTAAGAGGGATTACATATTCTGCCTCAGCACTGCCTTTGGAGACGCTTATCTATTCCAAGCCCCTTGTCAGGTAATTACCATCATATTCATTATCACACAAACCATCCATTTCAATAGAAAATATATACACTTTATAAGCACCCTTCAAAATAGTATATTATTTGTAGAGTATAGAGTATAGGTTATGTGTATAAAATACAAAATAGGAGTTAAATGGGCCACAATGCATTTTTGAAGTGTATGGTTTATACCAAAAAGGTCACCACCGCTTAAACCTAAATGGACGAAATTGATAGCTATATATGTGAAATTTAAACCATTTATTGCTATATGCTTTTCGAATTTCATTAAAGTGTGTTTTTTTTTTAAATTAATTAAATCTCTCATTAATTTTAACCCACTCACCAAAATAAGCGGTAACTATAATCTTTTAATGAATGTATTTGAAACAATTAAAAATATTTATATCGTGCATAATAAATTGATATACATTACAATTTCTTTATTTAATTTGAATTTTACATTGTCTAATATAATTCATAAAAATTTATTGTTAGAAAAAGGAAAATATTCAACACAAAAAATATATCTACACATATTACTTGCGGATATAAATCTGAACAATATGTATGATATTGTGACAATATATTGTATCGCGGCATAAGCTTTGAATATATATGTATAAAGCTATAAATGACGTTTGCGGTGCTTCAATAATAAAATATTATATATTACAATTTATTTATTTAATTTGAATTTTTCATTGTTCATATAATACAAAACCATCTTATGAATTAGACTTAAGTGTACAGAATATATAAATCTTTTTATCTATAACTAACATGAGAATAACATTTTTATGTGACATTAGAGATAATTAATAATAAATAATAAACAGTTTGGGGAAAAAATAAAAAAAAACATTTACAGATATGAAGATTAATAAACATTAAAAAAGAATTTAGTAGAAGAAGAAGTATTTTATTATTTTGTTAATGTAATAAATTAATATTATCACACCAAAACAAATAATTATAGAAAAATATATATTTTTCATTAATTAAAGATTTTATTGTGGTTTAATAATTTAAATCCAAATTTTACACTATATGATAAAAAAGTAAAATTTATTTGAATTCTTTCTAGATTAGTATAAAATAGTATTGTTTAGAAATTATTGTTAATCAATTTAAATTACATCAAATATTCTATTACTTCTCTTCAATTATACCTTTAATGTTTATAATGATATATGCTTTATTCCGTATATTTTTCATTCCGATGTGTGAGAATATTTGGTATTTGGAATCGTAGTCAATCTATATTAATTAGATTGTCGGGTTATTTTGGTGTTTGGTTACAGTTTTGATGAAACTACAAAGTTGCAAATATTTGAGGATGAACCTTTCTTCAGTGACCATTCGAATACAAATACAGAAAGTCTCCAAACAAACATACAAAACTCTGATAAAGCTTATCCCGTGTCACTTCTATCAATTTTAATAGAATTAAATGCTTGAAAGTAAATATTTTCAGTTAATCTCGACCGGATTTTTCCATCACTAATTATCGAGTCGTTTTTTGTGTCTTTCGAGGCATTAAAATGGGTTCACAATTTGAAAAGTGTCCCCAGGACATCCATTATGAAGGGTCCCCTTGATATCCCTATCTTTCAATATAAATAAAAAAATACAGTGACTCCAATTAAACCTTTTTTGCTAACGACAGGATCGCCGCGAATTAAATTGTAATAAATCCCCTTCCTTGTCGGTGATTTTTATGATGAAATATTTGTTTAAATCGAGCAAGGCACCATTATAAATTATGTCCGGCTGTTGAATATTCAAATGAGAGCTGTTATGGAAATTGAGAAAAGAACTTTCTAAAAGTGATTTCTTTCCAAAAAAAATACCATCGGAGAAGTAAATTTAAAAGTTTTAATTTTAACGATGGCGCGATAACGAAAATTCATATTTTTCTTGAAATATAATTTATAAATTGATTTGTAGATTTTTTTAAGTTTTATACACCAATTTTTTTTTAATGAATTCAGTCAAAATATTGACTAATTGTCCGATAAAAAATATGTATAAGCCAAAACTTGCGACTGACTGTTTTAAATTTTATTATTTACTAAATTACACATGTCCACATTTAAATCTATTAAATGATTGGAATCCCAATAATATTAGGTAATATAAATTAAAACCTTAGTTACATGAAAAAAACTACAAGCTACAAGTAAAAAATGAATTATGACAATATTCATAATAAGAATCAGCTTGCTCAGAATCAAAATCTTTAAAAATGCAATATTCTACTATCAAAATATCCTAGTTCCATTGGACTTCTTTATTTTGATGTTATAAAATGATGATTTCAAATGTGTAGGTTTTCCTTCTCAATAAATTTGATTCAAACGAGAACTATCTCAAGCATCTCAAATAAGTTTTATAATTGAATAGTTGCGTGATAAAACAAGATAAAATTTGATTTTTAAAATTGATGTATTTCAAGTCTATTTTATTAAATGAACTACTGAACTGATATGAAATATGTTTTAAATTCAACACCTTTTGGTTTATGCGATTTATGATTTTTTGTTCGCGTGAAATGTATATTTAAATTTCGTTATTAGTTACATATTATTAACCCCTTTATTAAGGCGTCTTTTATACTATTTTGAACTTAGCATTTCTGAATGATGAAAAATATGGTCTATTGAATCATGAAAGATTTTTTCATCTGAAGATTATGATTTAATTTGTTCAATTTGTATATTTTTCAGGTGGAGCTTGAGAATTGGGTGAATAGTATTCACAGTGCTTGTGCTGCTGCATTTGCTCGTCATCGAGGTAAAACTGGCACTCTTCATCTTCTACAAGAGGAGATATTCAGATTGGAAAAATCTATAGAATCTGTGAGTACTTCATTATTTACATAAAATTCTTCCAGCCAAAATTTACTACATTTATCACCTGGAAATCTGCATATTCTGTCGCATTGACGTCCAACTGGTATAGTTTTCACGCCCCAATTACAAAAATAAAGGTGACTAACGATTTGAAATTCAAATAGCTTCCATCCGATCAAATTACCGCCTTGAAACTTGCAAACAAAGAAGTGAAAACGTTAACGAAACCGTATTTTTGCCCCCTTTTCAAAAGCAAGCCTTCGAAAAATAAGTGTCTATTAAAGAAGCGCACCCGGTGCAGAGGCAAAATGAATAAATACACACAGAACCATTCAAAACTAGGTCAATCGACTCTTTTGTTCATTGTGGTCTCGGCTGCGGGAAAATAAACAATTTTGTGCTTATATAACTAAAACATGGATGTTAAATAAACGAACAAATGAGGTAGACAAACACTCATGAAATTTAATACATCACATTTGAATATGTACACTATGTGCTGACTTAATTAGCATTCAACATTATTCATCAATTCGTCGAAAATAATAATATTATAAAGTTACATATACCCTTCATAACATCAAAATTAAACAAAATTATTACATAATTTGATGTAGAATTTAATATCAAACATATTATGTACAAGCACCTTTAACTAGCTTTATATAATATACACGTGATTGATTTGAATTTATTCCACATTCTTTTACGTTTTATATAAATTGTGTGGTTTAGATTGTAGTAGAATAAATAAACTTTGTTCAGACACAAGTGTTTAAATGTAAACACGCCTCGCCTTGCCAACGAAAAGAATAAACGAGAAGGGCGTTTCCCACAACCATTTCCACCTTCACTACAAGCTATGTTGATAGAAAAAAGTTTTTCTCTTCTAGAAATACATGTACTACTTACTCGAATATTGGGAATGGCCGGGATTGATCGCCTTATTCAAACGAAATTGAATATTAAAGGCAAAATGAACGGAAAAGGGCGCGGATATTTTCAATAATCGATATGAGAAATCACTTATTGGATTTTGAACGAATACCAAACACATTATATTTAAAATATACATATATTTTTAAGGGATGCGAATCCCAAACGATTTGTTGTAGGGTAATACGCCCTCATTCCAATGGAATTATTTAAAGTATTATAATAAAGTATTTGAATTCAAATCCATAATGTGCTATGATCAAACTTCGGCCGAGAGGGTAAAAAAACATGTTATCAATTCCTCACAATTGTAGACCACTGTGTGGCTTACATTTTTATTATATTGGTTTTTATATGTAGTAAAACTTAATATTGTATTATTATATTAATAATATAAAATCAGTATTTTAGAAATAAGTATTAAATTATGATAACTATAGATATACGAGTATATTATATAATGTTTTGGGTAAATATCAGAGAATTAAAATAAAATAATACGATATTAAAATAATTCTCGAAAAAGTCAAAGCTCTGCATTACACTCACTTGGACTATGTTTGGTTATGATTTATTTACATATAAACGCTCAGAACAGCTTTTTATAGACAATAAAACAATAATAATGAAAATGGTTTAAAAACAAAAATAAAAATCAAATAAAAGTATTATAAAAATGTTTGTATAAAATGTACAAATGATTCGAAAAAAACAGATTGGTAAATTATAATTATTTGTAGTGTAATCAATAATTTAATTTTTAAATAAAGTAATAGATTTAATTTATAATATTGTTTTTAATATAGTATGATAGTCTTTCATATAATTGCCGGAGGTAAAAACGGACGTGGTTAAAAAATAAAGGGATGTCCTGGTTTCATTCATCCATTTTCTTCTTAATGAGTCGTAATTAACAGATATCAATTTTAACACAACCCCATTAAATTGCTTCATTTAATGCCTCAATGGCAAGGCGGTTATACCCCTTTTTTGGTTAATTTATCCGGCAATTATAAACTCGGATATTTTTTAGTTGAAGCTTTCACATAAGTGAACACTTGAACAGCTCGTGTTTCGTTCGAGTTACGAAAATTCAAATGTAAAGTCGACGGCAAGCAAAAGTGTTCAGTTTTCGATGTGCAACTTAGCAAAAGTTATTTCGAATATTGAGACCAATGGCAATTTATCAGCTGGAATTGTGAAAGTTTATTCGAAAACTTGCAGACCAATAGAAGTTTTGTCACCGCAGTTACAAAACGTTGTAAAATAAATTATTATAGCTTATTATGAATAACAATGTCAATTATTGAATATAGGATCACCACGCTAGATCAGATTTTTACCTAATCCAAAATAAATAATTTAGGCAATCATTTTAATCGAAGAATAATGTTATTTATATTAAAAATGCCTATTATACTTGCCAGTGATAATAATTGCCTCAAAATATATTTTATAATCGAAAAATTCAGACTAAAACTAGAGGGATAATCTTGATCTATCATTTTCAGTCCCTGATTTTATTTTTAATTTTGAACATAATATGAAACTTTGATCACATTTTTGTAATCAACTGTCTATCTAATAATCTTTAAGATAAAATCTTTCAACTTCACTAGTTGAATAGTCTTAGATACTTAATTTTAAACAATGAGATTTGTTGTTGTAACAAAAAGAGGAAGCGTTCCTCGTGTTAGAGGGAACGTTTTGTTTAGTTTTAGGCTTTATCTAAAGTCAATTTCGTAAATTAGACATCGCGTCGATGGACTCGATAAGCCATTTTGCTGCCAGAAGATTCAATTATGTAAAAAGGTAATAAATTCATTGGAGTCCTCTTGTGAAAGAAGGCGCGAAGGAGATTCAACCTTCGCTTTTTTCATCCCCAGTACATTTGTCACGAGCAGCATAAAGTTCAGCCGTGTAAGAAAGACACTCTGTTTTAGGATAAAAGCTTTCGCTTTTTACAGAATACTCGTCTTTTTCAACGAATATATCTCACCCAATTCTATATTTCCGCTGCCAACTTTACCAACATAAATTACCTATTCATATTTTGCAATTTTGAAAAGTGAAAATGTGTCGCTTTTCCTGGCGTATTCCACGATTATCCAGCAATACTTTATACTCTGGTAAGGGTTATTTATATTCTTAACCCAGATTCACTTGTAAATTTGTACAATATTAAATAAATATATTTCTTAATTTTTAATTATGATTCAATATACATTAAACTCCACAGCTGCGATTTTAATATAGAATATATTTCACATTAATAGTAGGCTTTCCGTTGAAAGGTTATCCTGGTTTTCATTTACGCTAAAAACAAAAAACGCCATTAATTGATATTTTTAATTATATGTTTTTATACCGAAAGAATAAATGTAAAATAACTTGAATTGCAAGTTTTTCAAATTTATTTATTTATTTATGAATTTTACATTGTTCATATAATACAAAACATTGTATGAATTAGACATAGTTGTACAGAATATATAAATCTTTTTACCTATAACTAACATTATTATAACATTTTTAGTGATATTAGAGATACTTAATATTAAATAATAAAAAGGATGGGGAAAAAACCCATATACAGACATGAGGAACTATTACATCGAAGGGTACGAATACATACATTTTATTTTTTTATACTTTTGTTTTTAACATTTTTTATTTTTATTTTTTTATCTTATCTGTAAAAAAAGCTCTTGTGAGCGTTTTTATGCAAATAAATAAATTATACTATTTCTGAATATTATATGAGGGGAAATTATGACTCACCTATAATTATGTACATACGAAAATCCACCATTCACACAACTCATCCATACAATTCTTTGTATTATGTCTTTGACTCATGTGATTGGAAATTGAAATTACTTCCTTTGACATCGAGTAAGACAAAAAGCGTATGCGAATAGTTTGCGCGATTTTTTTATTGAAATTCCTCGAACCGGTATTCGACAAAGCCGGAAAAAACCGGTGTGCCGATTTGAAAATGTTTGGGGCCTTGTTAGGTGCAGCATTTCCACGTGTCAAATAATACTGGATGCACTGAAAAAGGATGAAAAGCAAAATAAAAATAATATCATCTAAAAGCCGACACTGCTGAGTATTCGCTTGAAAATACAAAAATAAGCAGTGCTCCTCTTTGAAAATACCCATAATTCAATGGCTATGAATTTATATTATTCGAATTCTTGTTGAATCTGGACATTTATTTAAAAAAATATTTCATTCGATATTAGCATCTTATTGTATTGAGATACGTGCAATAAATATCGAATATGGGTGTAATCAAATAGAAAATCGATGGCATAGATTAGGGTAAGCAAAATGTGGTCGGATGCTAGGGTTTTGTGACACTTTACGAGAGTTTGAGGGTTCGTACCACTTCAGCCCTTAATACAAGTATATCCACCCTTAACCCATAAACACCCATACACGACACAACAACAGACCCTTTCTCATAATAAACTACATTGAAAGGAATTGATATTTGATCATACCTAATATAAAAATAATACCTTATTTATAAGCGTACACCAAATTATTCTTTAAACATATTTATCCTACAAGAAATTTATAGTTATATTTAAGAATGATATGAGAAGATTTGAGTGAGAGCATTGGACTCAAGTATTGGACAGTTGTCTTCTCACGTACTTTCACCCCTGTGACTTCGAAGACCCTTTATATATTCTAAATATAAATATATTTTATATAGAAGACTTAGTAGTGTCACGTAGTCAAGTCATCTTTTATTTACACCATCACCACTCACTTTATCCTAGCAAACTCGCAATTTATTATACCTCAACATTGACTGATGCACTCTAAAGTTTAAAATTAAAATTAAGTAAATGTGTTAAGTAAATATATATTTTTACTACAATCTTTACATTTTATCATAGACCAATGTTCTTTTAAATAAATTAATTAAAGTTCAAACATTTTTCATTCATTTTTTATTAAAAAATATTATCTAGAATATTATTGAGAAATTTTAATATGATTTTCATTTTACGGTTGATGAAGATATAAAATATTATATTCTTATTATAATAAAAAATTCAATTAGTATAAAAACAATATTACATTTTTATGGACTATAACTGACTCAACCAAGAATAGCATCTAATATTTTTCATTTATGTTTTAAAATTATACATATAGTTTCATTTAATGTTAAAAAACACTTATTAGATTAGAGTTTAACAGTTTATTTGTGTGAGTTTTTTATTTAATAGATCAATAAAATTATTATGGTTACAATTTCTAAATATGAATATAATTGGCAGAATTCCTTAATATTATACATTGTTTGGCAAAAATAATGACTACTTGTTTATAATTGACTGAATAAGCAGTATTTCTTTTTTATGATACCGTTAAAGGAAATTTTTATGATGAAAACTCAACGCAAACGAGAAACAAACTCTTTATAAAAAGTATATGTTTTTCATCCATTGTTAAAAGTTGCCAAAGACCTACTTTCTTATAAAAAAAACATCTTAAATGTACGAGCTCAAAAAAAGTCTGTCATCATCTTTCTGGAATGTCCTCAAACAGTTCTTGTGTCATTTTAGATAATTAAAATGCTGAATAAAGCAAACTATTTGTGAAGTTTTAAACTGTGTTAAATTCTTTATTATACACCAGTTTACATATAAATACGAACTTTTTATATCAGCTCTTCCAATAATATAATAAGACTTAATTTTTTTAAATATTATTTCATATAGTTGTCTTTCAGTCGACCTTCACAACCAAACCCACTTTTTTTAAATTCTAAAAATGAACGGGTCGATGTTTCTGGCTAGTGTCCTTGGAAGTTTGGTGATATATCATAATATTTGAAATGATATATGTCTTAAGTTAAACGAGTCACCCCTAAATTCGTAGCAATGCATAAATAGCTCGGCCGTTTGTCAAGTTATCATCAGGTTTACTAATTGGAGAAGCAATAGAGAATACGTTAGTCACTTCGTTGGGTCGGAAACCTAAAGAGATTCTAATTACAGAATGGTTCTTACTACTAATTAAATATTTGAAATAAAATACTACCTAAATGATATATAATTGAATGGAAGATAATGGGAAAATATATAAATAAATAATAATAAAATCGTGAAGCGCTACGCCAAATTTTGGTTGGCCCAGTCTGTTGCGACACTTTTTACAGTCACTTCCTACTTATACATTTCCCTATTTAAATTAATAGATAATAACTATTTAGACTGATTACACTTTTTGTATAAAAATATATTTTTTACTCTATTACACGTTTATTTAAGAACGAAATTTATTTATATGATTTCATCAATTTAATTGTGACTTTCACAAATTTAAATATTTTATTTATATGATTGTGACTGATTGGGAATAAGATTAATATCCTGATTGATTGACCAGTTAAATGGATAATCAAAACTGCTATGGATAATAAATCTTAAATAACATATCAAGAAATTAAGCTTATACTTACATATATAATATTTAGGTTATAATAAAAAAATATCATTATTTCTCTTAGAGCCTGATATTAATTGTTCATTCTCTTGTAAACATTTTTATATTTAAAATGATTTGTATGGAAGCATTGAATACAAGAAGAGGCAATTAGAAAATGGCTTTTCCTCTTTCTGCCCAATTAATCCTCTCTCTCCTGATTTACTGGAGATCCGCCTTTAAAAAGTCACGCAATAAAGAAAAGGTGTTTTTCCTAAGAGCGTCTCTTCTCATTCCACACTATCTCACACAGTCGCTGAACCAGCTGTTCCCCTTTCAATGTACAAATCCCCTTAGTCAAACTCATTTCCAAAGTGACCTCATCGAATTCAATTAAAAGTTTTCGCAGCTTTAAAATATTAAAAAGTTTTGCAGGGTCTTAACTATCAACCTGGATAAAGACACAGAATAATCCGGCCGACGAGATCGATATGTTTGTGTTAGTAATTCTACAATGTAACGTTATAAGACAAGTAAAGCTCTTAAAAACTTACTCGCTAAACTATTCAAGCCCGAATAATTTTATGTGATAGTACAAAGGTCTTGTGAAAATGTTAAAGTGATTAAAAATACCGCCTCGTAAAAAAATGGGCACTTTGAAATTGTGCGTTTTTTTCAACAGATAGGCAATTTGACCTACACATTTTCATGCTTTAATAATAATATGTATATACATACTTTTTTCATAAATATATTAAATATATTTTTAAGATTTAATTATACAATTTCTATATTAAATATAAGTTACATACAATATTTTGATACATTATGATTAGATGTCACTATATTAAGTTTATAAACTAAGTCTTTTACTTATTTTAAATCGGAGTACAATCAATTGCTAATTAAAATAATTAATAAGTCATACAATAATTTATGGGAAAAAAATACAAAAACTAATGTATTAGATTAATACAATCTTATGGATTGCTTCTAAATCCCATCATCCACGAAGCCACACCACTAAGTAAATCGCCACAGACAGGACATTGGATTTTTCTTTGTGTAGTGGCCTAGGAAATCACTTAACTATACACTCATGGCCATAGACGATTGCAATTTCGGTCGATACATATGGACTCATATATTTTTATTTAACTGTAATAAAAACAAAATGATTTTTAAAAACGATTTGGCTGTATCTGAGGTTCGTGACATAGATGTTAAATAAGGCATTAACTTATCCCTATACCTGGCATTCTTGTAAATGCTGAAAAAAAACAGTTATTGTTTGAATAGCGCTCTATGCAACCTTAGCATTCCTAAAACAGTACACGGTAAGATCTTCAGGTAACACACGCAATTGATATTAATTCCATTTACTATGCCAAACACTAGGTAAGCGTAACATTTTTTTGTTGCTTAGAATTGTAGTGAGGGATTGTTCATAATAATAAAGCATTCCTCGAATAGTTAATGATGTGCATATATAATGAGAACTATTTATGATCAATTTCAGGACCACAAGCTGAAACACATGGCTGAGCTTCAGCAGAGCGTGGTGGCTGATGCAGATGCCAGGCAGCAGATGAATGCTCAGGTCATCCAGTGGGAGGAGAACTTGGAGAGACTTCACTGCGAACAATTTAGGCTTAGATGCTATATGGCCAGCCTGCAAAGTGGAGAACTTCCTAATCCCAAGGTAAAGTACCACATTCATTCACATTACTACATAATAACGCAGAAACAATGCCCGTACATATTTGAGGTGTGTGGGTTTATCTCATATTAACTTTACATTGAATTTACTCTATACTAATTTAATATGCATGGAAGATTCTGCTTTATTATATACCGTGATACTGTGACGCCTTCCCTGTTGACGGGAGTCCCTTTGTAAGGGATTGGCCAGGCCACCTTGGCCTTTACGGGAGAAAATAGTAGAGATGGTTTCCCAGGCCACCACACAGCAATGAGTACTTAAGATCTAGTTTGCTAAGCTAGATCTACCAAGTGACTCCGGTGCCGTGAATCGAACGTGGGAGTCTTCAATCACGAATCTTTTACACTAACCACTGGGCCACAAGGCGGCTCATTATATAAATATATTTTTTAAATATTATCAACATAACATTTACAAGATTCAGAATACAAGAGCCATGAAAATAATACTCATTAGTCAAATAATAAAATTGTAAAACAAAGTCGAAAAGACATCATCTTCATTTCTTTCAAATGATGATAAAAAAGTTATTTTTTCACAGTAAAAATATTACTAGAAATCCAACATAATACAAATTTTAGTTGGAGTTCTATGGTGTCCTTTTGGATGTTAATGTTACGATATATATAGTATCTGATTTCCATAAAATTTTATTTAATTGAAGTCATCAGAAAATATGAATTGTATAATAAAAACGACTCAAAAAAACTAAAAAAACATATACCTTTTTTTAAATGAAATCATGACCATTAAATAATCGGTGAAATTTTTGATATTTGATGTACATTCGTTTGTTTGGGATTTTTAATTCTAAATCTTGTTATACTCAAATGTTAAAATGAAATGATACACTCTTGTAATTTCAATTGTAGAATCTTCCATAAAAAGTATTTTTATATGGTATATTTAATCGTGTAAATGTATTATTCACAATTTATTATAAACCAATAGTAATAAGTATTATAAATATCAATGGGCAGGATATGAAAAGAGTTTATTTGATAAAGAGACACATCACGATCGGGAGATTGGTTCTGCAAATAAAGTAATCAATATTGAACTCAACAATTCAATATATAACTGTTTGCTTTTGCTGTGATTCTTATGGCAGAGTATTTTATATACTCATATTGTTTGATATTATTTTGATAAAGTTATCACTTTTGTGGCACTTTCAAGATATTAAGTTTTACTATCGCATAAAGCTGTGGTTTATTTTCCTTGCGACTTATACGATGAACTAGTTTTCATATTAGTAACGTGTTTCATAAAATACATTGAAACTGGGTTAAAGAATAAAGCTACACTATTCTTAGATAACTGGATGAGTACATTATAAATAAAAATAATTAAAATCTTTATATGAACATTGATATTTTCAAATGAGTACATTTATATATTAAAACCCTCCAAAATCCATAAAATTTGATTTACATAATTTATTTTAAATGGGTGATACCTATATAATTAACCCCTTGCACTCGGAATTAATTTGCATTTTAAATACATTTCTGATGATTTTTTAAATTAATGAAAATTATTGTTAAATATCGTGATTTATTTCTGATCTCTTGATGTTGAAAAACAAAATTCCTCACCCAACATTACATGAAATAAAATCCATGGAAGTTTTGAAACCTATTATTGAGATTAATGTCCGAACTAAACCTTATTATTAATATTTTTTAAGCCAAATATTCGAAAATATTCGATTTTATATGGTAATATTAAATATAGGTTTGTTTCTCAAAAAGTTATATATAGATTATAAGAAGTATATATTGATTATAAGAAGAAAAGCAGTGTTAATTAATAAAATATTGGATTAATTTATTCCTATTTCTGATAAATCCATGGCATATTAGATTATAAAATAATAATTTATAAAAATATTTACTTAGAGGACTCTCACTGCTCATATAACAATATAAATAATCTCAAAGATATCGAATAAATTTCACATGAAATAAATGCTCAGATTATAAACGTATATTAAAAATATTTTTAAGAATTATTATTATGAATGAAAAGGCATATATTTGTAGTAAAATCTTTTAGAAGTTGTTCTGTATAATATCATCCCCCTGTAGCAAGCAGTACATCGTATTAATTACACGTGGTGACCTGCCGCCCTCAGTACACCCTCAAGATGCAGCCACCCTCTCTGTAAACTTGCATCCCACAGACCATTATTTATTACTCAAACACACCTATGTGAAAATAGTATTTATTAAAGCATGACACTATGTTAAATAAAAAAAAAAAGAACATTTCAACCTTAATTGCATGGTTTTGGCACTTATTTTGCACCTTTAAGTATAATTTTCAATTCATGTAACATATTCTAAAATTAAAAAATGTAATATAGGGTGTAATTCAATTAAAACTTTACCTTATGGAAACTAGATGAAAGTATACGTTAGTACATATAGTTAGATTGTTAAAAAAAAATTATATATAAAATGAAATTAACAGGAATACTTTTGAGAGCTTAGAATCAAATATTTTTGTATACATGGCAAATGACTTTACTATATCTTTACATATGCATATATATTCATAACATATCCCTAAAACCATAAGACTAATAAAACGGGTAGTAAGAGAAATACATTTTATAAAATTACTCAACTCATCGTAAGAGTGCCTAAGTGGCATTATGGTAAATTAATTGAATATAAGAGTATTAATTCAAATTTTATATCATCATGCTTTTATCGCTGTCTTTTTCAGAATAAAAATATAATTTTATAAAAACTCAAAAAAAAATTAAATAATAAATTTTCAGACGCGATGAAACAAAACTCAATAAAAAATGAATTATCCAATCTTTTAATGAAATACTCTTCACTAGTTACTTACTAGTACTTTTATATATAACAGCGTAATAGCTCAGAGGATAAGACACGTGGCTACACAAACTGTAGTCATGAGTTCAAATCCCACTTAAGTCAAAAAAAAAATTATTTGATCGGTCATTACGACTTGGAGATTGAAAATAATATTATAAAAAAGTGTAACTAGTAATACTTAAGATCACTGACAGACAATTAAATAAATAAAAATGTTATATATATAAAACCCTCTCAAAAAGACCTGAAAAATAAGGTCCTCGGGGCGTAAATAAATAAATAAAACGGACATTTTTCAAACTGCTCAAATTACATTTTATAATTATTATTACATAAAAATTAATGTCATACTTCTGAATAGATGCAGTTTATACGCTTTTCTTTCAAATTAAATAGAATAATGTGAGTATAAAACATTTGATTGTATTGTTTGCATATTGCTTACAATCTGCAACAATGAGAGAAATTTATACTCGACACTTTGACAAAGGACTCTTACTTGCCTTTTTTTGTTTTTTTTTTCATGAAACCCCACTGAAGCAATGTATTCCCTAAAAGAGTCTTTTGACAACCTTCAGCTGATTTTTCTCTTTAATGAGGCTTTTGTTATTTATTTCGAGCACGGAATTTTACCCGCCGTAAACTCGTCAACATAAAATTCGCTCGCGGACATCATTTAATGAGAAATTATTTTAACAAGATAAAGTTTTTTTGAAGAGTGTGATAAAGGAAAGGTGTTTTTCAAAATCAATGTTCGCAATCGGTCTTCATTCATCGTGTAGTCGAATCGCCTAACGTAATTGGGCTTTTTATATGAAAGGACCTTTGCTTCCTTTTGGGAATACAGCGTCTTATATTTTTTGTGCCCATAAATAAAATACTGGTATGTGAAAGGACTATTTTTAATCCAACTGAATAATTTACAGGTATAATAAATAAGGAACAGATTTTTTTTAAATGTATATTAAATACTTACTCTATACGTTTGAAAAGTGCTTTGTATGTATTTTCAGGAAGGCTGTATTAATATTAGTATGTGTGTATGAGAAAAGAGAGAAATCTCTTTCAGTATTGGTTTTTACATTATATAGGGTTGCCATATAGAGATAAAATTTTCATCTACCTATTTTTATCACCACATATTAAATTTTAATACCCACATTTTACCTTCATATTTTGAAGAAGCTACAGACACGACATTAAAATCCACTTTATACCAACTTTTATATGAAAACCTGTCAAACGTCTTATTTTATCAGCTAAATCATATGATAAACGACACGATAATCTTGAATTTTATTTTTGATTAAACATGGATTTTTAAAAATACATTTGAAATTAAACAGTTACTCTTTTACCTTTAAACACTGTCAATAATATATCAAAGTACTAGTAAAGAGCTTTTCATTAAAAAAAATTGAATGAAAAAAGATTTTTTGGTTTTTTATAAAATTATATTTTTAGCTGAAAAAAGATGATTTTATTATACAATTTATTTATTAAATATAATGCACATACAATTTTTTGATACATTATGATTAGATGTTACAATATTAAGTTTATAAACTAAGTCTTTTACTTATTTTAATACCGAGTACAATCAATTGGTAATTAAAATAAATAATAAGTCATAATATAATTTATAGGAAAAAATACAAAAACCCACTTGCAGAACTACTAAAATATATTTAATACATAAAAATAATAATAATAAAATAAAATATATGAATAAAACAAAAATATTTTGAAACACAAATATAGTAAGTAAAATCATTAAGGAATGTGGAGACAGACAAAATCAAATGTGTTTGTGAAAAAACATATGTTAAATATTTGTATGAAATGTTTCTTAAACATTTCAGTGATTATTTAAAGTTTCAATTATTTGAAACATATTTGATTTTGTTTACATTTTGTATCAAGTAATTAGTGGAGAAGTTAACCGTTTTTTATGGTTTTTATTGTAAAAAAGGCCGATAAATGCATGATTTATCTTATGATACATAAAATGTACATTAACACCCATATTCTCTTAATTAACCACTATACCATTTAACCGCTCTTATGATGACAAGAGTATTTTTTTTTTAATATCCACATTTTGAAGCCCTTAAACTGGCAAAGGGAGGAACGATATGTAAAGGTTAGCATGGAACAGCGTGTTATATTCGCTGATTGATCGACAACCCCCTCAGTGCTGGTAAAAATACCCCCCTAACAGTCCATAGAACCACCCCAGCGGATATTCAATACGGAAGTCATTTTCACTTCTTCAATTTCAAACAAATAATAATAATCTTTGAATTGTAAACTGGCCGCCTCACTTCTTCGAAATCAATAAGGAGGCATGTAATAAATGCAATGATGACGACATCTTTTCATTGCTCTTAAATAAACTTCTCCTTCAGAGATTATTTTTATTCTTAATAAGCATCGAAAAAGCTAACTTGGAAAAGGTTAGATTTTAATTCGATTTTCAATAAAATAACCACCTTTGATATTTTCTTTTTAACAGTATTTAAAATAAATAATTTGATGATAAATTGCTGTTAAATTTTATTTTGTCAATGTTCAAATAAATAAATTGTAGATTTAAAGTTTTTTTTCCTTATTATACTTGTAAATCTAGGTACAAGATTTATTAGTATGGTTAAATTTTTATAACTATTTTTTAATAGGAGCACTGCCCCAATTACTTTTTTAAATATTATTTACACAAAAATATAAATTGTATACATCAAATTTTAAAGCAAAATGAGGTTGAATATTTTTATTATATTAAGTTTCCATATTGTTCTGTTGAAAACTGGAACTTTTAATAAATTATCAATAATAATAAATAATATCAACAATAGATAATAATTGTTGATAGTGTTGATTTCTTGGTGAAATCCCATAATTTAAAAATGTTACGTTTGTAATTTCCACAATAATTTTATTAAGTCTTCGCGTTATTAGTCGAAAGTATTCAGACTCTACTAAAATTATTGTGTAAATTATAAACATATTTCTTTAAAATAGATAATATTGTTATTAAAAATGTAACCGTTGCAATGTCCATATTTGAAAATCGGTTCTAGAATCCAATAGCAATAAAAAATATATTAAATTTAAAATTGTTGATCATATTGGCGTGCGGATGAAATTTCATATTGAAGATTTATCCAGAAATATTTTTATTATACGGTGTAAGTGGTTTTAAATAAATATCTTTATTAAACTGTGGTGTGTAATTAAATCGTTGTATAAACATTTAATCATTTGAAGTCGTTCGTTTGTAGTTGATATTTGAAAGTAGTTTAAATCAATTTAAAAGTTATTGGGTTATAACGAAGCCTCAGTATAATTTGATTAATCGTATTAGAGTAGATCGATATGGGCGATCAATCAAGCATGGGTCTCTCAATTCCAGAAGTTTTATGCTATGAACCTAGCCTAAGGTCAATATTAGATATATTCGACATGTTTTTTATGATATTATTGCCTCGTATATTTTGTATACATATTGTTCCCTATCAATATCCGGGACACTCGCTTCCGATCCAGGCTTATAAATAACTGCTCATTTCCTACCCAACGTTGCTGCTTCATTTGCTGTATATTTACCAGCAAAACGAAAATCGCATTGGGACGGGCACAGAATTTTATCAAAGTGGAAAATGTCACGTATTTTAAATATCAATCTCAAGTATACATACTTCAATATATTAAAAATGTGACTCATATTTCTCTCCAAATGGAATGAAACGATTTTGTATGATTTTATTTCAGCTCTATCCGACTTGAATAATCGCCTCAGTTTTTAATGGATTGTTATGCCCGATGTCCCAGAAAAAATATCATATTAATTCATTATTTTATAAAACCGATCGATCTTGCCTTTCCAGTATATCCAGATTTTTCGATGAAAACGGAGGCATATTATTGGATACGCAATGTAATAATTTAATTGCACATATTATTTATTAGTTATCGATTACATTATCTTACTATCTTTCTTTTTATAAAAAAGCACACATTTCGCATAAATCTATAAAAATATATCTTCTTGAAAAATTTGATTTTTCCCAAAGTAAAAATTAAGCGATTGATAATATGTAAAAAATCTTGTTATTAATATAACTCTTATTAATAATATTCCTATATGCTTTAACGAGTGGGCCAAAAGTCCCGCTACCATTGATTGCGTACCATCTTGGTTATGTGACGCTTAGATCACTTTCTTCAATATTTCTACTCGTTCTTTTGGCATATATTTTTTCATTATAAAATTGGGGCGTATTGTGCGATTGGTTGGGTTGAAAATTGTCTAAGCGTCACATAACCAAGATGGCGAGCAATCAAAAAGGTAGCGGGACTTTTGCTCCACCCGTTAAATAAATAAATTTTTACACAATATGTCTTTTTAACCAATTTTAAAGGAACAGTATGTCAAATATTATATATAATTTTTAACACGCGCACAAAACTTGCTTACTACAAACGGCTGTAATTGGTGGTATCACATATGTATATTATGAAAGTTTTGATATTTGAAGTGTGATATTCTTCAAATATAAGAAATAAATAATAGGTATTATTTATTCTAATTCGAAGTGTTCATTACATTCAAAAGGAGTCCTGAAATAACAATAATAGCAAACAATTCTCCTATTTTAAACAATTCAAAAGAGGGGTGGGTTCAAAGGTTCAGCAGTGCGGCTTCCTTACACCCCAAACTCCCAATTCTCAACCCTCAACTTCTCCATTCCTCTGTTCATTGTACTACTTTGGCGATACCACCAAACAACTCCTTTGTAATGCCATAATAATTATTTTTACACCAATTAAAATGTTTACACCAGTGAATTAATTATACATGTTTTTTTTGTAATTACAGTCTCTATTGACCCACGTATCGAGAGCAACAAAGAGTACGCTGAATAAATTGGGAGTGTTCACAGTATCTTCATTCCATGCCTTCATCTGTGCCAGGAGTCCTTCTTTATTGAACAATTTATTGGCTGGACGAGGAGCTACAAAAAGAAGACCTCCTATGCTGTCCAGGTCAAATAGTGGCTCCAGCAGGCGTTCCTTGCAGGTAAGGATTCTATTTATATAATAAAAAATACAAATGGAAAACTATACAACCTTTTACTGAGACAAGGAAATATTTTATTTTAAAATGAACACTTTATAAAGTCCGCTTAAATAATGGCCTCAGTATTCATTTTTTTAATCTTCTCGTTATAATATTTATTCGAATATAGATTTCCAAAGCGTATACAAAAAATAATATTATTTCAATCAATATTACTTTCAATTATGAGAACTATCGATCTCCAGTGTTATTAAATTTTAACATTAAATAAATAAACGAATTGCAATGGTAAATATTAAAAAAAGAGCTTTTAACGATAGGGTGGATTTGAACTAATTCAGAATATTTTATACGGTGGTGGTAATTTTTTTAAATATTTTTATTATTAATTGAAAATAAAAATATTATTTACGAATTAAACACGCTATATACACGCCCCAGTCACTACTAAGTACTTCAAAGAAACAGCTGATTCCGAGATGGTGGCCCAAACTCGATTCCAAAACCAAGAAAGATTTAAAAAAAAAACACTTATTTTTACGATACCCTACCCCACCCCCTTAAATATTCCCAGTTAATTCAAGTTCACCCTGTATATATATTTTCTTCTTCTTAAATATACAAAAAAATATATTGAGAAATATAATAAAATATCTATTTTATTTACACCTTAAAAATCAATGTAACAGTGAATACGTTTAATGCGGCTTCCATCATTTTTTTCTCACCATTTCAGTTTGTTTTCGCATCCACGAAAGTGGTATTTTTCAGGGCGAAAGAAATAGAGTTAGAGAGTGGTGAAGTATGAGAGAGGGAAATAAAGGCAGTGTTCCTTTCCCCTATTTGTTGTGGAGGTTATTGGGATGGGGGTGCCTAATTTACCCTTTTGTAGCCGCTTCAAATAAATTGAACTACCCGCTCGTTTCGAGAGAGGAGGCTTTAAGCTCCTCTTCTCTACGATATTCATCCCCTTGTGAAAGTTTTTTGAATATTTTCACGAATTCCAACAGCATCAGGCATTTCATCAACAGCGACGACGAGCAGAACAGACTTTGCAAACTGAAACGGCCTAATTGAATAATAGTTATAATTGAAATATTTCGTAATAATTTCATAAGCAAAAGAACCTCCAACATTCTTGTTTGTCTGCATCGTGTTGTTTTAAATTATTACAACATCTCTCTTTGTATAATTTTTATTATCATAACTTGTTTATAGGCCCGAGCATGAAAATAACTTAATAATTGAATTTTATTATCTAAAATTAATTATATGCAACTTATTCATGGGTTTGAATTTCGCCAAATAAAATTAAGAGATTAATAAAAAATTTGATTAGTCATTTTCTTATCAAACGATTTCTTTTTTAAATATAATTTATATACATATATCATCCTTTAAATAGGCTACAACAACTTAGCAACGAATTCGCGCACCTAGTTGAAGTCTTTTCCACCAATTCTGCCACCTACAGAGCTTGTTTAGGAGAAGGGTGTAGAAAGGATTGCTTTCTACACCCTTCTTTATTTTAACTTAATTTTATTTGATATACATTCTATTTATACATTTTTATATACTTATCATTTTTGTTTTTAAACCATTTTTTATTACTATTATTTTTGTCTTGTCTATGAAAATCTTATATGAGCGTTTATATGCAAATAAATAAATATATTGTTTTGATAGAATATACTTTATGTTACAAAATTAATAGACTAAGTCTTTTTTTAAAACAGAGTAAAATATATCGATATTTAATATAATTAATACACCATCAAAAAAATACAAAAAACCCACTTGTATTGATTAGTCATCTTAATCCAAATATATTCCGATTTACTGAATTTTAAAGTGAATACTGAGTTATCTTGTGTATTATTATTAAGAGGGTTATTTCAAAACCCCATATAAAATAAAAAAGAGGCATCATCTAATGTAAATTCAAGAATAGATTATTTTAATGCTGTATTAATACATTTCATATTAGGTTCGAATATTTGATATATCATAAAACAGTCAAAATGTAAGAGTTGATACTTATAAATTTCCATCGAACTCAATTATGTTCCAATCAGTGCAAAACTCCTTGTTGTAAAACCGAGGGAAAATGTATAAAAACAGCATCGGGTCCTTAAATTACATTTTGCGGAACCGAAGAGCTTGACTGAATTTAATTAGTCGGCAGTCGATCGTATCTCGAGGGAATCTATTAATTGCTAGCTTTTTAGCCCCGATAATAGGCTTGCGGTGGTCAAAATGGCGACGACATTTTCCTTACATTTAAATTATATTTATAATTAATATTTTTAAAGTGTAATATTGCTTGCATGATCCTCTGCAATTAAATTTTTTCCACTTCTTCAAGGAAACTCTTTGAAGGCCCTTCACTTCATAGGGGTGAACTTTCCGATACAAGGTAATGCGAAAAGTCATCGATTTGAGACGTTGTTATACAAAATTATTATTTATTATTATTTATTTAAAAAAATTATTCGATCGGTTATTAAGACTTGAAGCCTTAAATCCAGGCTTACTCTGATTTATTATATTATAAGGTAAATCCAAAGGCGATTAAGTCGGACAGAGCCGCTATTTTTTAAACAAAAGTATAGCTACAATAGTAATAGCTAGTTTTTAAACAATACCCATGCTTTCTATAGAAAATCCCGATCTATCGTCTTGGTACAGGTTTATTCTGATTTCCTGTATTGTGAGGTAAATACTGATTATTTAGTCGGTGACCTGTGTAACTAGTAATAGTTAAGATCACTGACAGACAATTAACACGTTGTTGTGTATAAAAAACCATCTCTAAAATAAAAGCTCCTCGGGGCGTAAAAATAAAATAAATTTTAATACTCATATACATATCGCCTGCTCCAGTGTATAATATCGTAAGTGCAAAAAAAAATCTGTGTGCTCTTAAGTCTTTATGGAACTGAGCCACATATTCAATCTGGTAACACTGCCTGACTCGTGTCACACGGTACTGATTATTATTTATAACATATAAACAGTTTACGATTAAATACCTTCTATTGACAGAGACATAAAATGTGTTATAGATAATGGATGAATCTACATTAGTTGCCGATCAAATAGGACTATTTTACTATTTCGAAAAAGTCCCACTTAATAGGTTAAATGATGTTTGAAAATCAACATTTTTTGACGTTTCATACATACAATATGTGCTTCAGTTCCATAAAGACTTAAGAGCACACTGATTTTTTTTGCACTTACGATATTATACGCTGGAGCAGGCGATATGTGTAATTCAACTGCTGATTTTATTGACTATTTTTAGACGATCAATATTCTCCGTGGCACTAATCTTGATATATTGACGCGTTCCAAGTTTGCAGCGAGCTCGAAAAGTTTCATTTAATCCTCCTCAGTATTATCAATCTCAATAAAAGCGAATAGATGTCTGTTAGCAAACAATATATATAGCTTCACGTGGAATTGGCACAAGGTACATAATATGTATTGTAGGTACAAGAGTGCAGTGGTAATGATTATTGGAGCGAAATTCCAACAGATATATTTGTGGTCTGATCTGTCCTGGTCAACCACATCCTCCTCTATCCACCCTTAATCCAAATACTACACATCAGATACAAATAGTTTTGATTGTATGATCTCACTATATGTTCTTGAATTATCAGTTCAGGTGGTTACTACTACTGAATAATAAAATTCTTATTCAAATTGAATTTCCTTGAAACTTCATAAAATAATTTATTTTATTTGTATTGAAGACATATAATAATTCAACTATATATTTAATATGATTGAAGATTGAATACTATTATTTAGACAAAAAGCGTATGTATGTAGTTAAAATATCATCTATTAATTCCAAATTAGATTTTTTGAGATCTTCAGCATACTTGGGCATTTTTCAATAGACTCTTTTTTAGAATCTTAACCAATTAACTAAAAAAAACCTCCTCAATTTACACAAAACATATGCTCAATTATAGCCAAATGCTACAATCAGAGTATTTGAAAATTTAAAAATGTATAAAAATTCCACTGATTTGACAAAAATGTATATATTCTATGAGTCTTGTCATAATCAGGAACTGATGTCGTATTTTTTATATATTTTTTTTTATTTTCCAAATAAAAATTTAATTCAATCAAGGTCATAACTCAATAAATATATTTGACATTACAGCATTAACAGCACAGAAAAATATTAAATATATTTTTTTAAGAAATATTGATTATATTAATTACTTAAAACAGAACGTGTAGAAATAGCTTATTCCAAGATGGTGGCCCAAACTCGATTCTAAAAGCAATATTAAGTATTTTTTTAGTAATATTTTTTTTTTTTCGCTTGTACTTACTTACTTGCGATACCCTACCACCCCTTAAAATATTGTCAGTTGTTGCAAGTCTACCCTGTTTATTTTATTGTGTAATAACTATATATAAATTGTGGTAATATTAATATAGAAACAATTAAATCAAAAATGATATGTTATAACCACATTCTTTATTATTTTGAATATGGTAATTTATTCACATTTAATTATTCCAGATGTCAAGAGATGAACCTGACAAGACAATCAAAGTATCGTTACCTGATGCAGCCCACGCAGCCGTAGTCCTGAGGGAAGCCATGAGTGTTGAGGAGTTCCTTGCTGCAGCTTGTGCTAGGAAAGGATTAGCTCCTATGGAACACTTTGTAAGAGTTAAGAAAAGGAGAGACATGGAAGACCACAATTACTTTGTCCCACATCGCAGTGATCTCATCGAGACTTATGTGAGTTATTTAATTATTTCATTGAAATCTTCCTTTCAACTGAATAAAACACGTGCTCTTTTTCTCGGTATGAATTTATACCTCTCCTTTGTGCGATGCTTTCAATCTTTATTCGGGATATTTTCGGTATAAAACATAATGAAATTCTTGCCTTGCAGGTGCCCTAGATAACCTTCTTCAAATTCACCTTTCCCACTCGTTACGGTTAGATAAATACATAACTATGTGAATAAAAATAAATAAAAAATAAGATAGAGTTCTCCCGATATCTGCAACCAAGCCATACTTAAAGAATATATATTCATATTAATTTATTTTATTTCGGTAAATAAAGTATATGAGCAATCTGAAGTTTCCAGTAAAAAAAAATTATAGCACTGTTCAGTAAAGTCCCTTGGAAAAAAATAAAACCAATATATATTTTATATTTTTTCATATAAACCAGAAATTAGTTAAACAATCAGATAAAATACATATTTTAACATTATATCAAAGTGTATTAACGCGATATATTTCCGAAAAAATTAATAAACCTCGATATATTGATATGAGATGATTGGTATATCAAGGTTAATTCATTTTTTCAAAATACACTTTATAATATTTTAGGGGGTGGTAGGGTATCGTAAGAATAATCGAAAAAAAAATTAAATATATTTTTTTATTAATAAATATTAAAAAATAATTAATATTATAAATTATTTTTTAATTTTTATTTAATATATATATATATATATATATATATATATATATATATATATATATATATATATATATATATATTTCAATTTTTTTTACGATACACTACCATCCTCTAAAATATTCAATCATTTTAGGGTGTAATATAATTTATTTTAGGTCCACCCTGAATATCCATTTAAAAAGTCTGTGTCTTATATCACATGTCATACTTAAATATCATGTAACCTACTTTTCGATCGGAATTTAAAAGGCGAAATACTAGTAATATTCATTTGAATTGGAATTCGTTTGAATTTTGTCGTGGCTCAAAGGAATAAACTTGATTATTATCGGCATCATCTGAAATGCATCATCACCCTCTCGAATGTCAGGGGGTGACTGTGGTCCACCGACCACCCTTTTCAACCCTCTCCAGGTGTTATAATTGACCGCCATATCTGTCATAAATGACGTCATCCTATTCGAGTGCCTATTCTGGCACACTTTTACCCCTTCAAGTCATAATATAAATATCGATCAACGCCACTATGACACAATTTGACGTCGAATTTAATACATTTATTCATGAGTTATGTCAAGTGGGTAACCTTCATTTTAGCATATTAATTGCTGTTGTTGTTGGGGTTTGTAATATATAATAAAATGTGTCCTATGTTGACTTTGTTGTTCGGTATTCTTGTCATAACAAATCGACCACATGACACGTTTATAAAGGTGACCCTCTAAAAAGCCGCAAATTTAAGTCTAGTATTATAATCTTACAGACTGTCACTCAATTATAACCACCCTTCTACTCACCCACATACTATTTATATAATTGCCAATGAAGGATTTCAAAAGCTTATATAATATTGTTTTGCAATATTCAGAAAGACCACAATTCATTTTACTTATAATGAAATTCTTATTGATCGTATCGGGCCAGGTTAATTCTGATTCCTTGGTTTGTAAAGATGATTATTCAGGTTGAATAGAGTCACCTTATTAACGTGACCTGACTTAATTTTTATATAAATGATTATGTATTATAATTTCACAATTAAATAAAGTTTAACATAATTGTTTTGGAAAAGAGTAGGTATTATTTTTTTAATATATATTTTCATATATTAAATATAATTTACATACAATGTTTTGATACATTTAATTAGATGTTCCAATAATAAGTTTTTAGAATAACTCTTTTACGTATTAAAATACGGAGCACAATCATTTGGTAATTAAAATAATTAATAAGTCATAACATAATATATGGTAAAAATTCCAAAATCTTTTGGAAAAGAGTATAATTAAGCCTACAGACGTGGTCTTATTACTTATTTTAATATTACAATATTATCAAGGTTACATTTTATCAAAATAATAAATGGAAAAAAGTTAGAACAACCCACTTTCTAAATATATATTATTAACTGACTATTTATTTAGAAGTAAGAATATTATGTTTGAAGGGAATTTTAAAATAATTGCTGCAAGTTAGTTTGACTCTACGCTTGTAAAATTTTTGATATTTGCTATTAAAATGTACCAATAGGAAAATCGGATCGTTCGGATAATTTAATATTTGACAAAAACATGATTCTGTTTGTATACTGAAATTTTTCATTTGATTACAGTTTCTATTATTTTATATATTAAATAATAAGTAAAAAAATACACTAATATTGTTCCCTAATACATAATATTTTATGTGTAGCATTTATTTTTTCTCGCGTGGTAAAAACGATACCAATACCTTGTTTTCATGGGTGAAATGAAATACTTCACATTGTTATACCGACATACAATATCTCTGCTCAGAAATCGACAACCTTTCAATAATAAAACCAAAAAAGAGACGGTCAAATTAACTTCGAAAACAATCCCAAAAAGTTTGATTAAACATTTAAACTCGAAAAGTGTAGCGGCGTTTCTGTCAGCTAACTAATTATCTGAAACTTTTGTGAAGTGCTTTAAAATGGACGGAACGCGTCAAATATTCAATAGATAAATTGATAATAAGATTAATTGTTGATCCTTTGGCAATTAAATAAATTCTGGAATTTCTGTGTCATTAATATAAAACAAGCCATTTCATTTCTCTCGAGTATTTTTCTCTTCATTCAATTAGGAACAAATAATTCCTTCATATTATATTGATATAATACATAAATTCCGCGTAAATTATTCGGTTTTATAATATGAGATCCAATAGAGTGAAATATTATTAGATAATCATGGAAATGAGATCGATCAATCGTGCAGTCATTTGGAAACGATTATTAATAGCAATGTAATTATAACATTAATTTACCTACAAGTCTTATTAAACAACTTCCATGTTGCTTGAAATTTATAATTGAGCCATTACATTTGAGGGGTGAAAAGTGCAAAGTACTAATTTAGAAATGGGAGATGGATGAAACGAAAGTCTTGTGGATAAAACTTCTGAATGGTTAATTGTTCCAAGTAAAAATTGCTCAGGTCGAAAACACTTCGAGTTTGACAAGAATCGTAAACTTTTTGATATAATCGTAATATTTCGGATGTTCATTTAACACTGGTTAAAAAAACCACAACTAATATATTTAATTTTAAACATTTTCCTCGTACAATATTTTTTAATAATTTTAATGGTTTGTTCAGAGTTTGCTATGGAAGCCAAAAAAATAACGGCTCGGCAGATTTTTTTTTGTTACATAGAAAACATGACCAAACTTTTATACATTTATTTTTATATAATGCCCTGAGTTTTTTTTAACAAATATAGTTTTTAGACACAACCACGTGTTAATTCATATTTTCAATAATTATTACAAACCAGAAAATCAGAGTTATCCTTAATCAAGAAGATCGATCGGGATTTTATTAATACTATTCCCGTATTCCCAATTGTAATAACCGCAATCAATTCGAACCCTTAGTAAACATAGTATTTGTAGCCACAAGCTTTATTTTCTATGACATTAAGCTGATATAAATATTTATTAAATTAACATACCAATGCTTTGGCTACAATAAATGGTTGTATAAAAATAATAAAAGTACTTAAACATGTAAGAGTGTACTGTAATGCGGCCTTGTAATTTCTCTCCTTTATATTCATACCATACATTTTCATGCGATTAATTTATGTAAGGAATAAATAACAAAGGGAATATTAATAACTCTTATGCATGATGTTATAAATTACCCACAATATTTATATTGCCACGCTCATTTTAAACGCAAACAATGAAGGGATTTGTTGTGTAAATCATTCGCATTTGAATGTTTTCTACATTGTAAAATTTTTCGCGTGCATTTTTATGAATTATTTATTCACTCATCTCGCGTAGAATTAAAGTAATTTCAAATGTTTAAAATGAATGAAAACTCTCTGTGTTCTTTCAATACAGTAGACCGAATGTGCTGTAAAGTCTGTTTGTATTAAAGTCACGAAACGAAAGCTTATATATGCAAATGTGGAGGTATATTATGAGATAAAAGGAAGACCCAGATTTGTTCTATATTTAGAAAACTGTCGTGGTTGCATCAACCCTTATATTTAACAGAATAAACAAACATGCTGTATTATGAATCATAATGATCCAATGGAGAATCAGTTTCTTATATTTTTAGAGAAAATATCAAACTTAAGACATGTCCAGATGACTATAATATAATACTACGTTTGCCATAAGTTCGCCTCTATGCTCTATGCTTACGTACAATTTATTACATTCATATTTTAATATGCAAATAAATGTTGTTACAAAAGTTGTGAAGTTTAATAATAAAGAACGGATAAATGGAGACAATTTTTAAAAATATAGATATCATCAAAAAATCGTGGTCGTGGCGCGTAAAAATACATAAATAATAAATGTGAATAAGATAAATAAACGAATAAAAAATGATAATCAAGATTCTTTTGTTCCCAAATTGAAATATTATTTTTATTTATAATTTAGCTACACTACTTTTTTGGAAATATATACCTTATCTATAATTAACATAAAAAAACAGATTATAAACAAGTATAAAGAATGAAAAGGGTTTAAAAAATACTAACAAAAATGCAATAATAAAATATTTGGCATTTTTTTATTTGGCAAAAGTCTTGTTTATGTGACGTTTAGATCAGTTTTGCATTAAGCATTGTGTTGTATAGACTACCCAATTAATAATGGATTATTAAAAAAATTTCTCTATTTCTGGTCGTTCTTGTAGCGTTATCCATTATAAAATTGGGGCATCTACAAAACACAATGCTTAAAGTGGAATAGATCTAAACGTCACATAGCCGAAATGGCGCCAAAACAAAATTATAACGGGACTTTTTTTCCGATTATTATAGCAGAAATTCTCATTTGGTAATTGTAATTATGTTAAACAAACCATTAACCGTGTCTCTTTTCACACCAATTGTAAAATAAATATTTTATCAATTTCCTCAAATAAAGAGGTGGTTGAAAAATGTACTTTAGTATCGAACAAAACATTGTACTATTTAGTTATTTGTCGTATGATAAATGATGGAGGATGTAACTGTGATCTAAAAATAGGGCACCGGGGGGTGCTTCGACCCTGGCCTGGGGGATGCGCCCCCCTTGACGTCATCTCTGGCGACAATCTCAGCCCATATCTCTACCTTGCCATCATTGTTTTCTTTTCACGTATCTATTTATGCTTTGTCTTTTCACTTATTTCAAACATAGAACCGCATTAAAGACGTTCACTTGTTTCACAATGTTTGACAGGCAAATATACGCGTTGTCGATTGCGTTGTTATTTTTCGCCAATTTCAACATGGTCCAGGGGATCAAATGTTACCAATGCCATTCTTATTATGACCCCCGCTGCGAGGTATCCCCACCTAGTAAGAGGTATTTGAAGGATTGTCCGAACATGACGGCGTCCTTTGGAAGGATCGTGTGCAGAAAGCAGGAGCAATACATGTATGTTAAAAATGAAAAAACTCCACTCATCGTCAGAGAATGTGGCTACATCCACGATGGAGAATCAGATTGCAAAAGGGCAAAGTTCCAATCTTATGTCTATCAGAGGGTCTGCGATTGTGATAAGGACGCGTGTAATTCGGGCTTGAAGCTAACCGGAGTAAAAATACTCATGATATTTTTCGTTACTTTGAATAAATATTACAGCTACATAAATCTCTTCTAAGCACTGGAGAGAAACGAGTTATATGAATGTAAATGCTGAATAAACATTTTGTCTATATCAAAAAGGGTTTTATTTTCCACGTTGACAATGTAAATCATGTCTTTATATTCGCGTGCTCGCATTTCCTGGCATGGAGATTGGATTTCTGTATATTTACAAGGTTTTTGCACATTTTAGTTTTTATACACAACAAAGAGTTAATTCATTATCTTTCGGTTATCTTAACTATTACTAGTTACACTCGACAGAGCGGCTGTGCACTTTTTTTTAGATTTGAACCTATGACCACAGTATTTGTAGCCCGTGAGCTATTTTTAATAAATAAATCTATTCATCTAACCTGACAATTATTTAAACCATATTGAACACAAGAATTTTTATTATTATTTAAACTGTTTTTCTTTAGAAAGCATCATTTTCATTGATTGTCTACTAGTTCAAATTAAAAAACTAGTAGAAAATTCCCTTAAACTCTATCCAACTGGTCAATAAATTAATCGAGAATGATATGTTTCCTTGACGGAATCCCACTTTTATTTAAATAAAATAAGTACTGAACTGTTTAAAATAAATATTTCAATGAGTCAAATGTTTCGTAATTTAAGTACAGTGGTACCTCGAGATATGAATTTAATTCGTTCCAAGATCATTGTCGTATGTCAAAACAATCGTATCTCAAAGCAATTTTTCCCATACAATTCCATACAAACTGCAATTAATCCGTTCCAGCCCCTCAAAAAGTCCTAGCAAAAAAAGTTTTTGAATAAAAAAAATGTTTATATACATTTTGTAAATTGGCAATTGATAATTGGGTGGTGTATAATTTGAGATTTAAATAAATACACTAGTAATAACGAATATAATAAATATTTATTGATTATTACATATACACAATTCTGGCGCGAGATTCTAGTAGTGACCTTCCATAAAAATTACCAATCTTTCATAAAATTACCGCCCATCTCGAGGTAGAAATTCTCGAATATTATTCGTCGTATCTCAAAACATTCATATGTCAAGGCATTCGTATATCGAGGTACTACTGTATTTATAATCCTTTTAATTTAAGTGAAGACTTGTTGAAAGGCCTCGGATACATTTGTTTTTGTTAACCACGGGAATTTTTATTTTTTATTTAAAATAAAATCTAGTAAAATATACATATGTATTTTATATTTTTTTCCATCAATGACTGTGCTAATCTTTGAAAGTGCGAATGTCATTCAAGTAATAGTAAACTTGTGACTTTCTTGAGGATCACGTCCGTTTTAGCAGGGAGGCATATAAATAGGATGAAGTGGGTTCTTCGGGCATTGAATTGGAAATTAGTCCAATGTAATCATATTGACAAAGCAAACACATAGTCTGATTTAACAAAAGGCCATATCAGAGTTAAGGCTTTATAGTCTAAGCCCGTATCATACGCATGACCCATATAATGCATTGTGTTGCAACGTCACCCGATTATAAACCATTGCTAACTATGCTTTCAATTATACTAATTTAACTATCTTCCTCACACTGGACAATCCATTCAACTGTGATGTTTTCAATGCTACACACACACAATGCGAAACTTGATTTATCTCCATATCTAGTACTGATGAATTTATTTAAATGACAATATACGTTAGCAGTATTCATCCAGTGCAATCCTGTTCCGGAATCATATAATTGATTTTATTTTAAAATATTTTTATATACTATTTTTGGAGGGATAAACAGCTTCACAACTTTAAAAATTTATTTCCAACTTAATCAAATTAAAAATGTTTTGAGTAATTTATACTTTCGGCAGGAATCTGGCACCTCGTAGCTTGCCGTAGCACATTCGTAGCTCGTCCGTCGTAGCTCCAACGTAGCTAATTTACAAGTGATAAATACCACACTTTCGCCTTTACCTTTTGTTGAAATAATACTTATTGGTTAGAACTATACATTGAAGATTCATTTTATTCTGTTTGAATATTATTTTATGAATATGCTTATTAATTATTCCATGAGTTAATTAATTCTACATCTTTTTTTCCAAATAAACCAGTGTAATAGCTATGGGGATGCGTGGCTACAAATACTGTGGTCATGGCTTCAAATCCCGCTCAAGTAAAAAAAAACAATTAATTGATTTGATCGGTTATTACGACTGCGAGATTAGGAATAATATTAATAAAATCGCGATCGATCGTCTTGATCAAGTTTTTTTTTAAAAAATCGATAAACTCTATCCTCATTTATATCAATTTCACTATTATTAGACTAATTGTCAACAATATTGATATAAAATAGGTTTTCTACTAGATAATTGAATTTATGATATTATTCTTAAACTAAAAGATACGTTTTTCTATAACTATTTCGAATATTTTGCCCGAAAGAAATATATCTCATCAAAATCTATATTTGCCAAAAAAACTAACTCGTTGTGTTTCATAAAAAACCTATTGGACTATTCTAATAATCTGAATGTAATGAAAAAAAACCAGTGAAAATTTTTATATAAATGTTTACATAAGAGCAATATGATATATTTATATAAGAACGAGGTCGAAATAATGTAATATGTTCAGTCTCTTTTTAATCCCAACAAAATGAGACAATGTATCGAAGATAAAGGTGTCGTTGAAACACAATATTATATGTATTACGATGGGGATAGAAAGGGTGCCATATCCGGGACATATTGAATTCTAATATGACACACTGTGAAGCTTCTGTGGCTCACCTTTTGACCTGGATCTAGACAAAAATATATACAACCTCTGCATATCGTCAAACAACACAGTTTCTGCCATATTTTCTCTTTTTATGACATAAAAGTGCACAATCATAATGGCCGTGTGTATTTGTGAGGTTTTAATACAGTTCTTTTGGATTTATTGCATATTGTCAATACGAATGGAAATAACTTTTCTGATGAATTATAACCCTTTCAAATTAACAAACCGAATATTTTTATTTATTCGTATCATGCTGGATAGTTTATGCACTTATTCATTTTATGCATTATAAATATCACATAAAAATAAATAAATAAACTACACAGCATTACAAAAAAGTACATCAACAAGACAGACTTAAGGACTAGAGATTAAATAGTTTGCAAAATTATAAAACCTCCTACGCCTGGGGGGACTTTTTAAAAGTTTTTATTGCTAGATTGATTTTTACTATTTACTTTTTATACCTTTTGGCGATCTGTGTTTTTTGAGCGATAAATAAATATTTCGTGATAGCTCAGGGGATAAGAAGCGTGGCTACAAATACTGTGGTCATAGGTTCAAATCCCGCACAAGTATTTTTTTAAAAAATTGATTTGATCGATTATTACGACTGGGAGATCGGGAATAATATAATAAAATCCCGATCGATCGTTTTGATCCAGGTTTACTATACTTTTCTGTATTGTAAGGTACTGAAATAAATACTGATTATTAAGTCGGTGACCTGTGTAACTAGTAATAGTTAAGATCACCAACAGACAATTAATACGTTGTTGTGTATAAAAAATCTCCATCAGAGATGTAGGTTCTTTGATATTCCAGACGACTGTTTTCTCTTAATAATAATAATTTTTAAAAATAGTTTAAATTGATGCAATAGATGTGATGAATACAATGTCCTATTTCGGTGTCCTTTGATATGTTCAATTCAATTCCAAATTAAAACGACGATTGTCGAATAGTCAAATTTAATTGTGGCCTCACCAACCAAAGCCTGAAAATCATTATCGATGGAAATAATGGAATATTTGTATACTGCATACGCCCAAAAGTTCAATTAATCAAATTCCAAAATTACTTCAACGAATCGCTAATTGATTTTTTTTCGTATAGTCGAATATATCCTTTTTATATAACAGTGAATTAACGGCAAATGAATATATTCATTTCGTGAAATGCATACATTAAAAATACCTTGTATGACATTTTCATGAGAGATGTTAAATGGGTATAATGGTATGTAAAATCAACCTCGATCAAATGTTCATATGACCGTATTTGCATTTTATAGTTATCTGCAATACTATTACTGATTACTTTACATATAAAAAATCATTTCATCAATTTTTTTTAGAATTGTGTGCATTTTTCATGGCCTTTATATTAAATTAATTAATCTTATTTTAAATTCTTTAAATGCCCAGTTAAACAGAACGCAAACGGGTGAAAATATAATGTATATATATAAATCCAGTACGAACAGATTTCGCGTTCTATTTGACTGGACCCTAATATAACTAATGTATCAAATTAATTTTAACCGAAAGGTTATATGAGGTTTTCAGAGAAAAAGTGGTGTAACCCACAATTTACAATGGTTACGGTTCTGGTGTAATATATCTATTTTAAAATATTAAACAAAGGACTAAAGAAAATTAGACTGTCTTTTTACATAGTTCATTAAAACCAGTTAAAATATTGTTCACAAAATAAATAAGGTTAAAAACAAATTTTAACTCCTTCTTATCTCATAATAAGTAGTCTGTAGTTACACAACTTTTGCGCTGATAGTATCATATAATATTTAAAATATACATATATTTGCAAACATATTTTTAACTTACAATTTTCCTATAACTATCTATGTATGTATAAAATAACCATGTACACACCTAATAATCAATTGTCGTTTTGAACATTGAAAATAAGTATATCTGTTCTTTGGATTATCAGCTAAAAATGACTATAAATGTATAAGTCCTTTTTGTACAATTTTTACCGATTTACTCTCTTTATAGGTATTATACTTGAATGAATATTTTCATATATCTACATAGCCTAGTTATAATATTGAGTGTCCGTTTCTACGGTGAAGTGTCTGTTTACTGGAACAAACTGCCTAGTTAGTATTCTATGACGTCATAGTGAATAGTTAGTGACAATATATACCAAACGAGGCATCTCCATCACTGAATAACTGGGTCAAATTATCTCTTTTAAATAACACATTAAATCTTTTATCCATTCCAATCGTCAAAGTACACAAGCATACTCATCAAAACTGCACTCGATAAATTATACATTTATTATGATGAAGAAGTTCTCAGGGTTTTATTAAAATCCTTGAGGGGTGAAAGAAGCTGATGGGCATACACTTGACCCGTCGAGAATTAACATCACATTCATCATCGTTAGCCCATCTCGTTAAACTGTATTATATAGGAATATAAGGTCGTTAAGGGAAAGCCATGGGGTATAAATATTATATAACAAACTTAATGAATTACATTCTAGTTAAGGTCAGCGTTTATACCCTTTTAAAACGACTATAAATTCTCATCCACTCGCCGCTAAATCACCACATTGAAGTGGTTGTCATAAAATACAAACTTTTGAATATCAATTATTATTATATAAATCTCGGCTTTGTCATTGGCACACATTTGGAGGGTCTTCTTTGATAAAAAGCGAGACAGTTCTCAGTAATAGTAGTGCCAGGTCAAGGACGAAAATAATACTTTTTTTATTTGGAAAATGCCTTTAAACACTTCATTAAAAATTTATTATAACACAAAAATAACTTTGGAATACACAAAACACTTCCTGCTTGTTTTAATAAAAAAAATATCATCACTTTTCATCGTTTATGTAATATAAGTTTCTTATTTTCACAATTTATACACACGTATGAAAGCGAACTAACTTACCGCAGATGGCTGTGATTTATAATACCTTATTGTAATATAATACTACCACAGCCACTGGTAAATTATCTTACCTTTGAAATTTGTTCTACAAGAAAGAGTAAATCAAGTTTTAAATCTTGTAAAGTTCTTCCATTCTTCGCGATTATTCTATAGTACATGATTTTTTTTTCATTCATTCATTCAAATCGAGAAAAAACTTACTTAACTCGAAGTAATTTCTTCATATAAAGCAACTATTTTGATTTAGGCATTTTATTTTTACCAAACTAGGTTTGAACTCATTCATTATTCTTAATATCTTCTATAGTCTATCTACTTCATTATATAGGAATACAATATGTTTTAATAAGAAAATAAAAACAGATAAAACGAATGCCTTATTGGTGGTTTATATAATAATAATCTAATTTATTTATTTATTTACGCTCTGATGAGCTTTTTTTATTTTTAGAAAGGGTCATGTTTGAGAGGGTTTTTTTATACACAACAACGTGTTAATTTTCTGTCGGTGATCTTAGCTATTGTTAGTTACACAGGTCACCGACAGAGCGGCTCTGCCCGACTTAATAATCGCCTCAGTATTCACCTTACAATCCAGGAAATCAGAGTAAACCTGGATCGAGACGATCGATCGGGATTTTATTAATATTATTCCCGAGCTCCCAGTCGTAATAACCGATTAAATCAATTTAAAAATTCTTGACTTGAGTGGGATTGGAACCCATGACCACAGTATTAGTAGCCACGCTTCTTATCCCCTGAGCTTTTACGCTGGTAAAAGGCTTCGAATTGATTCCCCGTTCCTTTAAATTACTATAATGTGGGTAGTATACTAAATATTGTCCGATGAATGTAAATATTTTAGTATGAAACAAAGACCATTGTAGATACTCTAAATTGCCATAATATTCAGACAGAATTATTTAAATTATCCAAACACTGAAAGGGTCGAAAGAAAATGATCGTGCAAATAAACGACAATGATAGTAGCACCTGTTACCTCCATTACTCAAGACATTCTCTTATATTAAACATATAAACAATTCACACAATGAACATTAACGGGATGAACCCACATTATACCACACCAGACCTCTGTTTTTACTACGCTTCATTATATTCAAATAGCTTCGGAGTTAAAGCAGGCGTTATATAATATTTTGCCGCCTTTAATCAATGAAAAGGCTTTGTTGGAAAGTACAGACCGGTGCATGTTTTTAATGATTTGTCATCAGATTTACTAATTCCTTTACAAATATGTAGGACAAGCTCATCTCACTAATTGCAACCCAACATCATTCCATTTCAGGAAACAAGCTTTCCGTTATGCGATTTTGCTCAGTCGACTAAAAACTTACACGATTTGATCAAACTCTAATGAATACTAAATTGCCATTTTCTGAATATCTGTTTACAATTCGATACTCTTACAAAATTAGTTACTATTATTAAAATATTAATCGATCTAGGTCTATTCTAATTAATAATGTATATATTATTATTAAAATTATTAATATTCTAAATATGCTTTTTGGACGATTGTATACATCGCATAAATATTGTTAATATTAGAAAGACATGATTGGTTTAATATACGGGGTGAACTTCCCCTTACAAATTTATGATATTGTAAGGGAAGGTATGGTATCGCAAAAATCATAGATTTTTTTTCTTTACTCTTTAAAAAAAAATACACATATTTTGGGTATCGTTTAAGCTACAACCATTTTTTTATTAATATGGAAAATATAAAATCAGTTACTATTTTTTTATTATTTAAAATGATACCCTATCTACCTTTTATCAGTTGCGTGTATACCACCGTTGAGTAAAGACGTATAGTAAAGTGCTCCCGCATGGTGTCGCAAGTTCGAAAGTGACGAGTGCACAAGTGACACAACCACCAAACCGGTCTTGCTCCGATTTCTCCTGTCCGGTATCATACTGTTCACTTATATTTCACTGTAATTTCTCCACACTATATACAAGACAATGGAACTGGATCATCAATGTCCTGTTGCCGCATCGACTACAAATACGCTAGATTCTTGGATCAAAGCCCCGACAAAAACAAAGAGAATATCCAGTCCGGAGACTGCCAGTAAAGCCAAACAGGCATGCCCAAATAAGAACTGGCTTGCTGTGCCAACAGCAAATCGCTTTCAACAATTAGAAGACAAACAAGAGGAGCAAGCGATTGGCAAAAATACGCCAAAGCCACCATATTTGTGCACGCAGTAGAGAACATCAAACCACTGACAGACTTCTTAGAGCAAGTAGCTCAAGGAGCATACTACATTAAACAGCTGGGTAAAACCCAAGTAAAAATACAGATCACTAAGTCTGAAAAATATATACCTGTAATCACAGGTTTAAAAAATAGAGATACCGAGTTTCATTCGTATCAGACGAAAGAAAGCCGATCATATAAGGCTATAATAAAAACCTTCACCACACGGCAGATATCGCCGAAATAAGCGAAGAGCTCGCAAGTCACGGCCATGATGTTATCAGAATAACAAACATGTTGCAAAAAAATAACAAAACCCCACTGCCTATGTTTCTTTGTGAATTGAGACAAAAAGAGAATAACAAAGAAATTTTCAAAATTGACACCATACTTAGGTGTAAAGTCGTAATCGAGCCACCAAGACCTCAAAAAGAGGTCATACAATGTAAAAAGTGTCAAAGATACGGACACACCGCGAACTATTGCAACAGGACTCCGCGTTGCGTAAAGTGCGCAGGTGAGCACGCAACAACTGATTGCAACAGAACAACAAGAGACAACAATGTGAAGTGTGTCAACTGCAACGGGAACCACCCGGCAAATTACAAAGGTTGCGAAACACGCAAAAAGGTACAAACAAGCCAATTCCCCGTATTAAGAAAGAAAATAATTTCCAAACAGACAAACAACTTGACTAACACTACAACTTTCAAAACCAATGACATGCCAAAGTCGTATGCTCAAGCCACCAAAAATATCGAGCCAACTCCCGAAAAACCACAAGACAATATTATAAATAATTTAATAATCAAAATGGACAAACTCATTGAACTTGTCATGAAAACCATGGACAACATGACACAGATCATGGCAGCTCTTGTCCTAAATAAAAAATGATTCCATTATTAAAAATATGTCTTTGGAACGCCAACGGTCTTGGACAACATAGCCAAGAAATAAAATTATTTTTAAAAGAAAAAACATTGACATAATGCTTATATCGGAAACACACTTTACCGAAAAAGCTACATAAAAATTCCCATGTATACTATATATACGACGAATCACCCCGATGGAACTGCGCATGGCGGAACAGCGGTGATAATTAAAAACACTGTGAAACATCATCTCACTGAAAAATATGATCGAGACTTTCTCCAAGCAACCACAATTGCTGTCGGAGATACAAATAATTATGTATATATATCGGCTATTTACTGTCCACCCAAACACTCGATTAAACGAGAACATTTTGACGATTACTTCAGAACACTTGAAGCGGATAAATTCATCGCAGGTGGGGACTTCAATGCCAAACACCAACAATGGGGGTCTAGACTGGCTACACCCAGGGGGAGAGAACTGTATAAAAGTATGGCAAACAACAAGTTGACTCATCTATCGACTGGTGAACCAACATATTGGCCTACAGATAGAAGAAAAACACCGGACCTCATAGACTTCTGCGTAGTGAAAGGAATTCAAATCGAAAGACTGAGCGCAGAATCTTGCCTCGATCTGTCATCAGATCACTCACCTGTTATTATTAAATACAGCTTGCTACAACCAATTATCAAGCCCAGTAAATTTACACTCGGTAACCGTCA
>JAGTTH010001792.1:0-23282 GCA_022606485.1 Agraylea sexmaculata
GTGTGTGTGTGTGTGTGTGTGTGTGTGTGTGTGTGTGTATGTATTTATATATTTTTATGTATCTTTATTGTAAAATTGTATAATAACTATTTTTATTATTAAAATTACTCTGTGACTTTTACTCACAATAATCATGATAGCTATTAATGTATGGGGATTAATAAAGATATAATAAATAGTGATATATATATGATAAAATAATAAATATATGATGCATTTTTATGGCCATAGACTTATCCAAATGATATTATTTTAAAATATTTTTAGTTTAAAATAGCCTTTAGTTAGTGTCTTTACCGACGGCTTCCTAATTAATTGAACGAACACAACGAGTGTCACTTCTGAATGTATTAAGACCGAAGAGAGAACAACTCAAAGGAATCCATTACCATAATTATAACGACTCGTGTTTTACTTTGAATACAAAACTGACATCAGCTAAAGAGTATTCTTATCGTATTATGAAATCAATAAAAAAAATTGAACATTATGTTTCATTCGATTCCGAGATGTACTCAATTTGAATAACATTAAACTAGAATTTTCACACGAACAATAGTATTTAATCTAGTGGATTTCTACAGAAATGACGCTTTACTTTAAGAATTAACAAAATGTTTTTTGTTTTAAGACGGAGAAGGGTAAATGTTTGATTTTGTCTTTCGGCAAATAGGTATGTATGTATGGAAAGGAAAAATGTCAATCCGTGTTTGAATTTTAAATTTTTAAGTAAATCGGTACATTACATTCGAATTTATATAGTTAGTTGTTACACTTTGATGAATAAGGTATTATTATAATTTCTAAATTATTATTATAATTTTATTTATTTATAAAATTACACTTACGCCTGTAACGGCATTGAAAACCGTATTATAATTAAAAAAGAAATAAACAACCTAAATTAGGAATAGAAAAATATTATAAAAAAGAAGATCATTTAAGACTTGCCGTAGAAAATGGTCGCCTATTAAAATACTAAAATAATATTATATTTAAATAAAATATAAAAAATATAGATATGTGTAGAGACAACTTACTTACCGCAAAAAATTATGATTGGTAATATCGCAACACATTGTGATATTATAGTTTTACTGTGAGACCAATCATGGCAGTTGGTTAATTATCTGGACACGTTTAAAAAAATATTATTAATATTGATTTTATTTGTATTAAAAAATAAACACTCGATTCTGGATATTATTTTCCTTTGATTATTATGAAGCTTTCTTTTTATTCAACACATAATAAATTATCTACTTCATTTTCATTCTTAATAGGTATATATATAGAACTGATTTCTAATTATTTTAATATCCATATAATAAATATATTATGCATGCATGTATAAATATATATCCAGAACCCACAATGAGCCATTATTTGACCAATATTTTGAATTACGATACTTTAATTTATTAAAAAAAAATATTAAGTTTAAATTTTACATTGATTGACAATTTGATACATCTTAGGAATTAGACTTAGGTTTACAGAGTATATTTTTTTTACCTTAAACTTAATATTGAGTATGGGAAAACATAATACCCATTAACGATAGTTAAATACAAATAATCTGTTCTATGTGTATACTGATTTATATATGAAATGAGTATATATAAATTGAATGATGATCATGATTGCGTATGCGAGTCACACTCGATGTCCATAATATTACGATGGCGATCGCAAAAAGGATTAGTTATTGAAAGAAATGAACAATAGTAACACGCGTAGTGGATATGTTGTGGATACTGGGTTCATAAATCAACAAATCCAAAAAGTAGTCTGTAGAGTAGTATTACCAACAAGATGCTGTATTCACACGGTGTTCAATTATAGTCCATAGGAGTGACTGCGGGGTGCCGTCACTATTTATAATATTATCATAACACCGTCTTGGCCTTTTTATTTCATAACAGGTGTAATGAGATATCTTACAACATGATAGTATAGGAAAAATATAGATTAATAATCATTATCACTATTACAGTTGTTTTCCAGATATAAACCTAAGTCCACCTTGCCAGTAAATTGCCAGGAGATATGGAATTGTACCTTAATTGAAAAATAATACATTACACATTTTTTTAAAATGAAATTAAATATTTTTAATGTATACATACATAGTTAATAAAATACAAAAAAAATGTATCGTCTCGATCCAGGTTTTCTCTAAATTCCTGGATTGTAAGGTTGTTATTAAGATAGACAGAGATACCTAATCGATGACATGTGTACCTGTAATAATTAAATACATTACTAACAGGTAACTTTGGTATAAAGACGGTATAAATAAATAAAGTTTATTAATAAATAATATGCTTAAATAAGGATCATAAAGGTTCAGAGAAAGAGAAATAAAATAATAAATAATATTCCCAATTTAGGATATATATATATATATATATATATATATATATATATATATATATATATATATATATATATATATATATATATATAAATATATTTAATACTGTCTTTTTAAACGTTTGATGATCCAGTTTAAAAATAATTGATAGTTATTCTTAATTTCTTTTTACAATAATAAATAGGTATAATATGCATGTATTTTTTCAATATGGGTTCTACTGACGAAAATAATTACATTTTTTTTTGTTCTAATAGAGTGTAAATGGACTTCTACTCTAATAAATAATATTTTAGAATTGATGTCTCTTAATATTTATTGTACAATTTCTTTATTAAATACAATAATCGTTGTGATATACATATTGCAAGTGAGATGGATATGTCTCTAAATAATTGTCATGATTATGCTAAGGCATTGTATTTTTTATTATATTTTTGTTGATCATCTGTAATGTTTTCAACCTTCATTAAAAATCATATTATACAAATCGAGTATTATTTATAAAGGTTCTTAAATACGAAGGAGCTTATGTGGTCGATAGGATCATAAAGGATATAGCTATAATTTTAATGGTGAAACAAAGGTGAATTGAATCACAATACAATATGAGGGCAATTCAATTGTGAATCTCTTCGGATTCATTCACAATTCAAACAACAAATTGTTTTGCCACTGAATGGAGCGAACTTCCAAAGGAAAAAGCCTTCTGCGATCCTGAAAAACCTGATTCCAAACAACGTATCCCTATTAAACACACTATCTGTATTTTTTTAAATACAATAAATAACAGTATGTTTTTCAATTCAGTTCAAAGAAAAAACATAATAATAATAATTTTTGAATATAAAAAAATACATCTCATATATAAGGAGATTGAAAAATTCCCTTAATAAATAACTTATATTTTATTTCATACGATGTTATAATCATCGTTTTGAATTTAATTTACATATCTTCTTGTTATTTATGACAAATGATTAGAATTCAAAGATTGCAATTCTGTAAAGCCTAAATTATTTTATAATAAGTTTAAAAAAAAATGATTGATCTATAAATATAAGTAGTTTGATGTGGATTTGGCTTTTCAATAATTTTGACAAAATATTGAAAAATATTATAAAAGCTAATATGAATTTAAAAAAAAAAATGAAAACCAAATATATATTTAATTCCTCCAAAATTTTACCTGGATTGAATAATTTATTAATTAATTAATGTGTATACATAGAAGCCATTGTTGGTTTGAACATAAAAAAATATATTGTTATTTGTTAGTAAATTAATATATTTTAGGTATGTTTTTATTTTAATGGCCCATCTATTTCTATATTAATTTTAAGAGCTTGATATATAAAAATTAAGATAAATTTAATAAGTATTTTTTTTGAAAATATTTTACTTTAAATTAAATTTACGATTAGCGAACAATTCTTATAAATAATTGAATGTTGAAAAAAAACTTCTAGTATGTTAAGCCTCATTAATCGATGATTTGAATAATGAAGCTTTACATTATATATTAAAAGAGTGTTGTTATTTAATGGTAACCTAGTGATTTTATGATATAGTGTGTTTTACAGTGTTGTTATTTGCGGCTCCTTTGGCTGCCGTACGTGGCGCCCAAGATATCAGCAATTAGTAAGTAGCTGGCATTGTGAGGATAGCAGTAACTGTCTTTTTGCACTACCAACTCGTCTCTTTGACTTTCTGCAAATGTCTCTTTGGTATTTTAGAAGTGCGATTTGCCCATAAAAAAGCGTGATTCATTCGCCAACCACCGAGGACTAATTATATCATAACAGAGCCACTAATGGCCTGCAAGAAATATACACCAATTATAACCATTGTCTTAGCCACACTCTCTATAAATCACATATTTGTATTTTTAATTATCACACATTTAAAATAATCCATTCTGACCGCACAAAAAATAAGGTTTCATGTATATTATTATAAGAATCCATTTTCAATATTAAATTCACGATAAAAGTGGGTTTTTCAATGTAGCATAGTAAAAGATACAAAAAAATACATATATAGTTTGTATAATACAAAACATCTCGTGAATTAGACTTAATGTTTGAAGAATATATAAACCTTTTTACCTATAACTAATATGAGGATTATATTTTTATGTGGCATTGGAGATACCTAATATTAAATAATAAAAAGTATGGGAAAAAAATAAAAAACCATTAATAAACAATAACAAGAAAAACTCTTAATTAACAATAACACAGTATGATGCTTAAAACTAAATAGTAGATTGATTCGGTAAAACCATTTAGAAGTTATTAAATTTAAAAATTCTAATGATATCAATTATAGAAGACTTAGATGTACAGATTATATAAGTAAATCTTTTTACCTATAACCAACATAAGAATTTTATAATAATAAAATTTTTCTTTGATATGAGAGGTAACCTCATATTAAATAATTAAAAATTAAGGGATAAAAATAAAAACCAATTTATAAATATGAAGATTAATAAATAATAACTTACACATGTGTGGTATATTCGTGGTTTTGAATTCATTTTATTGAAGATAAACAAATTAAATAAACAATTATTAAAAAACGTTACCAACACGCATTTGATATATGATCAAGTTGAATTTTATTAAATAAATTAATTTTTTCATGGAATGTCGTTTTAAATTTAAATTGAAAGTAAATGTAACTTCGAATTGATTCATTCAACACTTAAGAAATTATATATTTACACTTTAAATGTGTGCTTTTATAATTTATTGATTAGATTATGAGTGTTTTCAATAATATTTAATATATTTTTTACTAATTTATATATTTCATTTAATCTTTAGAGAGGTTTTGATGACAAACATTTTTTGTTTTAAATAGTTTAATTGTTATAAATATGAAATATGTGACAATAAAAATAAAAACCCACACGGTATCAACTTGACTCGTCTCATGCCATCACACATTTTATATTAAATAATTAACTTTAATGATATTATTTATTGTAAATCTACGACTGAATAGCATATTGTATAATTTTTTTGACAGGCCTGTGTTAAAGCGATCCCTTCTCAGCTGGAGTGTGCATTTTGTTCGACGGACATTATCAATGAAACGCTCAGCGAATGGTAGTTATTTTTTAAAGTTGTTTCGTACATGTACACAATATACAATGGTACCGGTTGTTTTTTTTTAATAATTCATTAAAGCTGTAAGGCTTGTGTTGCCCCCACTGGAGATTAATTACCAGCTACTGACGAGACCATGACAAAAAGGATTATTTAACTCGCTGGCGCCTTCATGTTTTATTTTTGTCGCGTGGTACAACAACACACGCCATTCTTATTTAAAATTGATTATTTAAACTATTTTTACATGATTTGATTCCACAGTGGTGCTACAGCGCAACGAAAACCACATAATATTGGAGAAGTAATTTATATCTCGCAAAGGAGTGTTAGATTCTTAGACACAACTCCTCCCTCCAGTATTATGCAATTGTCGCTACGCTGTAGCTAAACTTGTGATTTAATTACTTGGTAAATATAACAAATTAAAATTTCGATTAAAATATACTTTTTGTTATTCATATTTCATAGATTTTTTATCTTTTATCTATTAAATTTAAATCAGTTGTTCGACTTAATTTATATTTTTGTTCATAACCTTCACATTGTTTCCGTGTTTTATTTTATTTTATTTATTTATATATACATATTAAATCATGCTGCACTGTTCAGTCGGAATATGTGTCGGGAAACTGTTTGTTTCTACTAAATAAAATAAAAAATGATATTTTGCATTTTCTTTAAATTTCTATCCATCTATTTGTAATCTAAAATATAGCAAGACTACTTTTATTTCTATGATGAAAAATACTTTAGCATATTCTTTATTTAAATTAAATTATTTATTATTAACACTACATAAAAATTCAGTCTTTTGTTAAATATATGTTTTTTTTTAACATTTTTTATTGTAAATTTGTATAATGTTTTTTTTTTGTTATTGTTATACAGACATTTTTTTCTCTATTTTTGTGAAAGCTCAGTTGGGCATTGAATACATAAATAAATTTAAAAAAAAAAGCATAAATCGACTAACACGGGTAAACGGTCGCTATGGTTCTGAGATAAAAGTTGTTTTTGTCGATTTTGTCGCACCAATATGATTCAATTTTACAATGATTTTGAGATTGTTTAGTAGACATATTTTAATGGTTTAATTTCGTAAAGGTATATTTTTGATTTCATCATACTTTGTATGGGGTGAGTGCAGGATCGAATTGGCATTGCCTTGTGTATTGATTGTGGTAATCGGTATTTTCAATCCGATGGGCGCGTGTTGTAGTGAGCTTGGCTAGTTTAGATGGGCATAATTAGAGGTAACATTGTTTAGTGATAGTGGCAGGTATAAATCCTGTAACCCTTGTGAAGATAAGGCACGTGACATCGCGCCAACTAAATTAAAGATTCTGCTTGTAGATATTCTCACGCACGACCAGGTAACACTATCAGCACCAGTGCTATACCGACAACTACTATTTTTAATATATTGAAGATCTATGGGACGACTATCACACCTGATCCATTATCTACCTTGCATACTCAGCACCAGGATCTTCAGGACTGGGGCTTTCAAGGCTATTTTACTGATTCAGGCTGTTAACGACACTACACTCATGTTAGTTTTATTTCCAACTAATATTTCAATAATTCAACATCCTCGATTCCTGAACATTTAATTCCTCAATTTGTAAAATACATACCATCAACCTGAGTTCTCTCACTCACAGTTTAAGCTTTGATAGATGAGCTATAAATTCTAGCAAATTTAACTAGCCTGGATTCCCTGCTAATTAATATAACCGACGAGTGTTGCATTATCACCACTGCGACTTGGGATCCCCCGTAATGCTCTAGTGCTAATGAAGTATGATATAATAATATACGTACATGTATTTATAAATAAAATAAAATAAAATATGTATTTATTAATATATATATTTATATATATATATATATATATAGTATATGTTATATATATATATATATATATATATATATATATATATATATATATATATAAATGAATGAATGATTAGTAGACTGCTGTATTCGATACTTTGTGAAAAAAAATTATCTCTTTAGAGCAAAAACATCTATATTAATAAATAAACCCCTCTGTTCATAGTGTATAAGTTTTTACAATGATTGATAGAACAAAACATCTTTTGGATTAGACTTACATAAATCTTTTTAGATATACCTAACATGAGAATTTTAGAGGTAACCCATATATTGAATAATAAAAAGTATGGGGAGAAAATAAAAACACATTTACAAATATGAGGTGGTTAATACATAGTTTAATAGATAAAGCAGAATATATCAGAATTAGGTGATGAATTCGTAAATAATCTTCATCATCACATAATTATTAGAGACGGTTTTGGAGATACACTTGGTAGGTTTTAGACTGATTAGACACTGAGTCTTTTGAAAATAATTATGTTCTTAGATATTTTTCAAACAAATAGTAATAAAACCCTTTATTAAAAGCACAATAGATAAAGCAGCCAATAACCTAATCGAGTGATGGGTTCGAATATCCTTTTCATAACCATATAAATATCAAATAGGGATTTGAAGATGCACTTCGTAGGTTTTGTTCCCTGCGAAAATTAAAAAATGAGACAAAACAGAACGAGATATTATTAGACCTAGATTGACATCATAACCCATTAATGGTTATTTTGATACGTATAAGTGTAAGTAATTTTGGCTTCCATGATCAATATTCATTAAAACGCATGGAATTGTATGGATAGGTTTACTGCTTGCTGATTATAGATTATTTACTAAAAAATGTTAAATTGAGCAACTATTTAAAAACAGCGTTCATCTCGTGGGAATTGAAGCATTGTATACGGTAGTTAGTAGTATAAAGATACCTAAAAGGGCGATATGCAATAAAAAATGCAAATAAGAAAGTTATCGAGTTAGTCGAATGGTGCAGTAGTGTGGCAAAAACGATTAAGTCATTTGTTGCGCAATGGGACATATTTCCCGCGAAGTTTTTATAAAGTAGACAGCTCATACTGTCCGCATTCCTATTTAGAAGATCGAAACACTGTGCGTGATATAAATCACATTCCTTTTCTGTAGAGGAAGACAACTTGAATAAAAAAAAAGTCAACAACTCGTAGACGTTTATCGATAGCGAATTCAGAACGGCCGCGAGGAACATGCGATACAACCACATTACTCTATACTCTGTTTACACATAAGAAACAATTATTTCATAGACTTTTACACTTGCTTTGATTTAAAAAAATAATTAAAAGTACTTTTATTATAAGTGCCTCATTAACTTACTGGAATCGGCTGAGGAAAATAAGAGCGTATAGGGTTTATTACCATGAAATGACTATTAAAAATAAAATCAAAATTCTCCATCGATCTTCAAATGTACAAATACCCTATTATGGGCATCTATTCACAATAAATACCTACCTCATCATAAAAAAGTTACATTCTAATAATTTCAATATATGTCTTTCGTTTTTATATTAAATACCTTTTATGTTTATAATCCAACCAAACCTAAAATAGATAATCCAAAAAATCTGTACTTTTTTATTTTTTATTCAGTCATTAACACTTTTGTATGGAACTAATTATATACGTTGTATAACATAAGATACATTTTCGTATTTTTTCATTATATTGTGGGGTTAGGTTACAAAGAATATAAAATCAGGTAAACATAATGTACAAATGTGGATTTTTTACTATCACTGGATAATGTGATTTTATAAAATTATTAATGTATTGTTGACAATTTTATAAAATTATTTTTAAATGTTAATGTCTATATAATAATATACTTTTGAATATTTAAAATATGATTCACTACCTACTGATAAATTTACATTTTTAGAATAGTGTTTTGTTTTTATTAAAAAAGAATTTTCTTAAAATTGTATCAATTTAAAGAGATGTTGTCACCAAGGCGCCTTATAACCTATGTATGTATAAGATTTGACCCAATCTATTGAGTTGTTTCATATTTTTCAATATATTATATCGTTGCTTCGTATCTATCAAAAATAATATTATTATTGTGAAGAAGTAGTAGTATATTTTATGTTTTGATGTTGAATAGAGTAGAGATTGAACGTTTCAATAGATTTCCCTTAAAGAAATGTCACAGTGCAGTGCAGCAAACAGTGTTGGAGCGATCCAGTTTCTCAATCCATCGGAGCACTGCAACGCTCCATAAATCATTTATGCGGCGGCCACTCGTAAATTTTACTATGAAATTCCATAACGCTAAACGCTGCATCGCAGTGCACTTTATGGCATTGCTTTTGACCGAACTGATCCATTCCCAGATTTGAATCTCTATTTACGAGCCATGGCTTTTGCGCTTTCACAATAATATCATTTCCGATTTACCCGTCAGATCTTCTTGTCGCCTATGTTTATTGCCGACGTTGTGAGAAATATACCGGTTCAATTGAATTCATACCCAGATTTTTAAAAAAATATGTTATAAAAGGCTTTCTAAATATCTTAAACCCGTACGATTTTTCGTACAGAAAATAATTCTTCAAACTCTCGATTTTAGCACTTGGGTTATATGCATATTTAGGTATCAATCAAATTAACAAGTCTTAATCAGATTCACGCAAAATTTTCTCATTTAAACTACACTAGATAAAACAAGATTAAACCTATATTACCAATATTTTAAGTATGTGGAGAGAAGTTTAAAAAATTTAAATTTGGGATCTAAATGCTCATTTTTAGAAATACCCTGACACGACTCAACGGATGTAAAAATGCTCGAAAACATATTTTATATTAATAAATAACTATTTAAAATTGTGATAAACTTCTAACTATCTAGTTATTATTTTAATAGTCTCTGAAGATGACTACAAGTTAGTAGTCGAAAAAACTCGGACTCACTAATAAAATTACTGTGGAAATTACAACTAACGATTTTCATTACATTATGGAATTCCACCAAGAAGTTAACACTATCAACAATTATATTAATATCTTGAACTTGAGTTTGAATAAGCAATTATTAATAAAATTTTGAATGAATGAATGTTAAAACGTCCAGTGGGTACGAATTTTGTATTACTTAAGGTATTTTTCCATTATATTATGGGGTTAGGTTACAAAAAATTCACTTACCTAAAATCAAGTAAACATTGCGTATAAATTTTGCTTGTTACTATTAATGGATGATATAATTTTTTATAATTATGAATGTATTTAAGGTTAATCACAGAACCCAATTTTAAGATAATTTTATAAAATTCTTATGACAGTATTGGCTTGATTTTTTGTAATAAGTATAGCTAACACAGTTTTATTATGAATTGTATTGGCAGAACCTTTTACTGAAATGTAGGTTGTGTACACAAAAAATACTCATTCTTTACGATATTTTGAAATGCACACAACTTTGTTATATTTTATTTTAAAGTAGGCAATTTGTATTCGGTAATAGTAAAGTGAGCTAATGTTTCAATTAAAAATGCATGAGTTGTCATATCAGATCTAGATTGCCCATTGGTCGCACCTCGGATTAAATAAATATAAAATAGCATTATTTTATATGGCAATGCGTCAGTCTCATGTCGATTTATGAAGTGCACCACATGGAGGCTTTTTTTTCTTATTTTAACTTAAACAGTAATCGTGTTTTTGTTTTGAAAGCCTCCTATTTGTCCACTTGATCCATAAATGACGATATGCCGCGTCGTGCTCTAATCGAATTCAACATTTATTTATTGACAACCATGACCATTTTAACATCGCAACATATTATTATTATCATTCAATAATTATGACAAAAATAAGTTAAAATTATTTATATTGAGTACACCTTTATATATTTTTTTAAACTATACATATCAGGAAAAATCTCCGCTTCAACTATTATATATCACAAATTAATCAAGCACGAGTTTAGATATTATTTTTTGTAATAATAAATATATTTATTTATATATACTTAATATGATATAATTAAAAATAAGCTGCTATTACCATTCAATATATTATTTAAAAAAACACTTATTATTATTTATATTTATAGATTTTTTTGGAAAATAATTGTATAATATGTATAAAAATATTTTTTTTTTTTTTTTTTTTGATTTATATTTTTGAGTACCCTGTCTAAAGACATCTTACTCGTCGTCTGTTGTCACATTGTCTTGAGGGTTGGTTGTCCAGTGACGACTCAATCCCGGCGTTGTGTTTAGGTTATAAGTGTTCAAGTGTTCATACTTGTTTTATCAAGTAAACACCATTTTCAGTCCTTGAATCTTGCTGGCAAGTCAAGTTGTCTGTATTTTTGTAGACGTCTTGCGTAGTCTACGGTCAATAAGTCCCTCGCTAGTACGTTCGGGTGACTTTTTAATCTACTTTGGTACGTTTCGCTGAATTTTTTCAATTCTTCGCGTACTGTCATTGTTTTAGAGTCCTGTAATAGGACCCAGTTGAGTACATACCATGGAGCATTTAAAATTGCTCTCAGGGTCTTGTTTTGTAACCTGTCGATACTGCTGATATGAGTGTCCTTAGCTGTCCCCCACAGTTGACATCCATATGTCCAAATGGGTTTGATTATTGCTTTATACAGCAATAGCTTGTTTGTAAGTGTGAGTTGGGAATGTCTGCCAATCAACCAGTACATTTGTCTTTTTTATGTTCCATTTGAAGTCTCTTTGTCTTAATGTGTTTTTGCCATGTTAGGCTTCTGTCAAGGTGTATACCGAGGTATTTAGCCGAGTCTTCTTGTGGAATATTTTTTCCACCAATTTTCACTGGTGGACATGTCTGTTTTTAGTTTGTGAATGTCACGTGTGTCGATTTGGTTTGATTGACTTTAATTCTCCATACTTCAAGCCATTTCTGTATTGCGTCAAGGTGTTTCTGGAGGAATTGTGAGGCAGCTGTTGGATCTTTGTCCGAAGCGAGTATGACGGTATCGTCAGCGTATGTAGCCAGTGTTGTGTTGTCGGTTTTTTGGAGATCGTTTGTATATATTAGATACAGTACAGGACCTAGTACACTCCCTTGCGGTACTCCAGATCTTATGGTATTAAGATTTGAAGTTTCGTTGTCATATTTAACAAAAAACTGTCTATCGGTCAAGTACGATTTGATAATATCATACATGTTTTGGGCAGTTTTCCTTTGATTTTATAAAGCAGGCCTGGGTGCCAGACTTTGTCAAAAGCTTGACTGATATCTAAGAATGCTGCTGAACAGTAGTTTTTTCTTGTATGGAGCGATCTATGATCGTCACAACTCGATGAACTTGTTCAATTGTCGAGTGCGCTTCTCTGAAACCGAATTGATGATCAGGGATCATGTGTTCTTGAAAAAGTATTGGTTTCATGTTGCGCAGTAGAAATTTTTCAAATATTTTGGAAAATATTGGCAGGAGGCTTATCGGTCGATATGAAGTGACTTCTTCGGGTGGTTTACCTGGTTTAGGTAGCATAATAATTTCTGCTATTTTCCACTGTCTAGGAAAGCTACCCATTCTAAGTATCGCGTTAAATATTATGGTTAGAAATCTTAATCCGATATCTGGTAATTCTTTGATTATCTTCCCGGTAATCATGTCATGTCCTGGCGCTTTTTTTGCGCGTACTTCATATTTTATAACATGCTTGACGCATTGAAGTCCAATTTTGACATAATAGTTTTCTTTATGTTCCGTACTATCTAATAAATTATGAATGTGACTTTCTTCTTCAGGGGAACACATCCTTTCCGCTGGTGTAAAAACTTCCTTGAGATGTTTCGCAAACTCGTTTGATTTCTCTCTGGTAGTTTTTGCCCATTTATCGTCAGCCGTTTTGATGGGCGGTATGGATATTTGGGGCCGTTTTAGTTTTTTTGTAGCTTTCCATAGAGAATAATCTGTAGCGTCAGTTGCTGTAAGACCTTCCAGATAGGATTGAATCCCTTTATTTTTCCATTCACATAGGATATTTTTAATATCTCTTATTGCTTCGTTCAGTTTTCTCTTGAGTTCCTTGCTTCGAGTATTTTGCCATTCTTTACGAATGCGTCTTTTTTCATGTATTTTTTCCTGAATCCAGCGGGGAAAATCATCTGTTGAGTGTGGTTTTTTTGACATATTGGGCGTGGCTTTTTTCACTGCGGAATGAATTTGATTTTGAAAGTGAATAACTGCGGTGTTAAGTTGGTCTTCTGTTTTCAATGGTATATCACATTTCAAATTTTCATTTAAGATATGTCTAAAATATTCCCAATCTGTGTGACGGTTACCGAGTGTAAATTTACTGGGTTTGATAATTGGTTGTAGCAAGCTGTATTTAATAATAACAGGTGAGTGATCTGATGACAGATCGAGGCAAGATTCTGCGCTCAGTCTTTCGATTGGAATTCCTTTCACTACGCAGAAGTCTATGAGGTCCGGTGTTTTTCTTCTATCTGTAGGCCAATATGTTGGTTCACCAGTCGATAGATGAGTCAACTTGTTGTTTGCCATACTTTTATACAGTTCTCTCCCCCTGGGTGTGGCCAGTCTAGACCCCCATTGTTGGTGTTTGGCATTGAAGTCCCCACCTGCGATGAATTTATCCGCTTCAAGTGTTCTGAAGTAATCGTCAAAATGTTCTCGTTTAATCGAGTGTTTGGGTGGGCAGTAAATAGCCGATATATATACATAATTATTTGTATCTCCGACAGCAATTGTGGTTGCTTGGAGAAAGTCTCGATCATATTTTTCAGTGAGATGATGTTTCACAGTGTTTTAATTATCACCGCTGTTCCGCCATGCGCAGTTCCATCGGGGTGATTCGTCGTATATATAGTATACATGGGAATTTTTATGTAGCTTTTTTCGGTAAAGTGTGTTTCCGATATAAGCATTATGTCAATGTTTTTTCTTTTAAAAATAATTTTATTTCTTGGCTATGTTGTCCAAGACCGTTGGCGTTCCAAAGACATATTTTTAATAATGGAATCATTTTTTATTTAGGACAAGAGCTGCCATGATCTGTGTCATGTTGTCCATGGTTTTCATGACAAGTTCAATGAGTTTGTCCATTTTAATTATTAAATTATTTATAATATTGTCTTGGTATAAAAATATAAATTAATTTTATATTTTAATAACGTCATCGGTTGATTTTAAATTAAAACAAAAATTAATTATATATTCAAAAAGAATACTTGAATTAAAGCTTAATATTAAAATAAAGATATTCTATAACACAATTAAAAAAAAAGATTAATAATTGAATTACTTTCTTGTTATAATATATTATTTTCAATTTTTTTATCGGCTTATTTTCAAGATTTATCCATGGTATAATCAATGACATAAAAATGATTTATTGTATGCTTTTATACATATATATTTTTATGATATAGAAATTGATTAGAATTTTAATATATTTGTAAATTGTTCAGCTAAGAACAATGATGAATAAATTGTTATTATAATATTTTTTGTTGGTGAAATTTTGAACTTCGCTATATACCTATCGCTTTTCTCACATATAAGGGCTTCCACAAATTCATATCAATAAAATTCAAATTGTCCAAAACAAAAAGTGTCTTAAGATGGCTTTAGATCTTGAACCTGGCACATTTCTTAAAGAAGTCAACGAGGACATTAAGTTAAAAATGATAAAAGCAAATATCGCAGATTTGAGTAAAAAACATTACACTAAAATGACTAACTTCCCGACTAACCCAATCATAAGACATGTAAATAAAACCAAATATGCCTCGAGGAAACCTAAGTTCATTTTACCAATGGACTTCCAAACTGATATTATTTTTAAAAATAAAATAAAATTTCCAATAATCCACTCAACTCTAATTTTGTTTTACCCAAACAAATTGTTATTTAGTTTTTAAGCATTATATTGCTTTTATCGTTGTTATTATTTATTAATCTTCAAATTTGTAAATGAGTTGTTATTTTTTCCCATTCTTTCTATAATTAAATACTATTACTCATGTTAAATTTAAATAAAACATTCTCATGTTAGTTATAGGTAAAAAGATTTATACACTCTGTACACCTAAGTCTATTTCCAAAGATGTATTGTTCTATCAATCAATGTAAAATCTTATGCATAATAAATAAATTGTAATATATGTATATGTATATATAAGGGCTTCCTTTAAAAATGTTATTTTGATAGTGACAATATATATTGATCTTCAATTTAATTATTTAAATTATTCGATAATTATCACTGTAAATTGTATTACTGCGGCTACAGCCGTCTTTATCGTCAATGAGTTGGAAGGGGAGAATATTATTAAATAAATACAATTGTGGTTTGTAAATAAATACAATTTGATATTGTCGATGTAAAAATATGATTGTATAGATTAGATTGTCGGATTGAAGTAGTTGTGGAACTAGTTTAGTAAGTGGGTAGTTTTGTCCTGTTTTAGTATGGAAGAGGATCTTAGAGCGACAGACAAACGTACCGCTGGAACAGACGACTGCCGCCCATAACAATTATTATTGTACCAACAACAATGTGCAAAGTAAATCCCACAAGACAGCTCAATGGATTATCCATCTATAAGACCACATGTGGAAGATCCAGTTTAACAGCAAACCGAGACCGAATAGTTCAACATAGCTACAGCGTAACTCTTCGCATTTTAACACTCTTTAAACCCACGCAATAACGGCACCGCTCAATATTACCATACTAGGGTCATTTTAATTGAAATCTTCAATTTGTTAATGTTCTGCTTGGTTTTTTAATAGGACGGTTATATTTGAGTTGTGGTTCCTCTTTTGCTTTAAAGTGTTTTTTATTTATCGATTAGAAGAAATTTTTTATTTCAAAAAATGAAGTATAAAAATGTGGAATAATTATGCACTAGGGTAATTTAAATTAAAATTTCCAATTTGTTAATGCTTTTTTATGTTCTGCTTGGTTTTTTAATAGGACGGTTATATTTGAGTTGCGATTTCATTTTTGCTTTAAAGTGTTTTTTTTTATCGATTAAAAGATTTTTTTAATTTAAAAAAATGAAGTATAAAAATGTGGAATAATTATGCACTAGGGTTATTTTAATTTAAATTTCCAATTTCTTAATGTTTTTTTTATGTTCTGCTTGGTTTTTAATAGGACGTTTATCTTTGAGTTTTGATTTCATATTTGTTTTAAAGTAGTTTTTTTATCGATTAGATGAAATTTTTTAGATAAAAATGTGGAATTGTTATGCATTATAAAATTAAATACATCTAACAATATTTTGAAATTATTTAAAATTTTTAAATGCCCTGATTTGTTTTTAATACGAATATAATAAGTTGTTTGTTTTTTCATTCGAAAGAAGATTTTTTTTATATAATGCGGTTTTCATATGATGACAACACTCATTACAATATTTAAAAAGCGACATTCCCGATTTATACAGTTTTTTGAGAATTGTCATTTATTATGCATTATTAAATATCTCTAATATTATTTTGAAATTAATATAATATTATTATCATTAAAATACCCGTTTAGAGATTTTAGATATGTATTAATTATTATTAAACATTTATATAAAATATTATTTTTCAAACAATATATTATACCAGCGTAATAGCTCAGGGGATAAGAAGCGTGGCTATAAATACTGTGGTCATGGGTTCAAATCCCACTCAAGTCAAGAATTTTTAAATTGATTTGATCGTATTACGACTGGGAGATCGGGAATAATATTAATAAAATCCCGATCGATCGTCTCGATCCAGGTTTACTCTGATTTCCTGGATTGTAAGGTAAATACTGATTAATAATTCGGGCAGAGCCGCTCTGTCGGTGACCTGTGTAACTAACAATAGTTAAGATCACCGACAGACAATTAACACGTTGTTGTGTATAAAAAACCCTCTCAAAATGACCCTTTCTAAAATAAAAAAAAAAAGCTCCTCGGAGCGTAAATAAATAAATCAATTATGATATTGTTAATTTTATTGGGTCAAAGTTATAAAGCATACACCATAAGATTAACAAAGAACTTTTATCATAGTAAATCATATTAACTGTGATTTTAATTTTTTTATACAAACATTATACTGTATACTTTGTCAATCGATAAGAAATTAATAAAATAAATGTGTTTTTAATTTTTTTAAACATTTATCTCGTGTTACATTAAGGTTCATAATAGGCGCTGTGGTTTATTTTTTTTGCTACAATGAACATATTTAAATATTATTTGCTTCACAACCATGACTAATTTATCATTAAATTTCACACTAATTTGATCTTGTTTTCGTCATAGCATTTGAATATGAGGCATTAATTTGTCTAAGTAAAAGTGTCAACAGGTTTTGTCCGACATTGGGTCACCCGGTTATAGAGATCACGAAATGGTCATACTGAAAAAATATATCGTGTGTGGTTCATTCTATTCTTGTAATTCTCGCACTTATTCCTTAATTGAATTCACACGAGTGACTCTGTATTTGTTTGAAAAACAGAGCAAAGCACGAGCCTCTCGTTATCGGGGAAATTCACAAAATAAAGGCGTTTACACGCGCCAACGAAAGTGTTTATACACAACACAACATCCGATACTATTTGCACACACACATATTAAATGATTTAATAAAACATGATTCACTAATAAAATTATGTGTCCTATTGAAACACCTTTAACGAAGTATTCATATTTTTAAATAATTAAATAAAATTGAATTTCACCTGACACGCCGCCGCTCTATCGATTAATCAAAATTATTTTTTCAACCCCTCCGTTCATTAAGGCAATAAAGTATGTCGTCATTTAAATTACAATCGTGTGTGTGGCTTTAATGAGCATTTGTAAAGAGTGTAAAAAATATGTATAAGAGGCAATCGTATATGTAAAAAGTTATAATGGAGACATCATCGACATGGGTTAATGGCGTGTCTGGATAGACCGATGTTCTTAGTTATCGAGTAACGTGGGTGAAATACTATTTGACTATAAAGTTACAAGAACTATGCCTCAATTAAACAAAACCATATATATTTATTACAATATTCTCAATGTGCAGATTTTTTTTTTAGATTGAAGATCATAAAAACTTTACAACCTACAAATCATAATTAATTCATAAAAATAAATTTATGTGTTTTAGGTTTTAAAAATTTATAAGATTATGTATATAATAAATAATATACTATAATAAATGGTCTTTTTTATTTGAGAATATTTAAGGGAAAGGGGTATTTTCGTGATGTTCATTAATTAATATTTTTCATTTTTTATTATGCGTTGTATTTGTTATATTTAAGTTTCTTTTATCTTGTATCTTCTGTAATTCTGACAAATTTCCATCATTGCTGAACCGCATTAGGTTTTTCCGGTAATGGCAATGTGATCATGGTTCATGCTTTCCTAATTTAATTTATATTAGATAAATAAATAAATCTTTATTTAAAAATAAATCACTCTTAAAAATAATATTAACTACATAAATTTAGAGTTCAACTCACCATATTTTTCAAGTAATAATAATAATCCACTATCATTCCATATCAATCCGAAAAACAAATATTATAGCTTAAACGTTACCTATTTTTTTTAAACTTTATTTTTAATAATTTATTCTCAATCTCAATTATGTCAGGTCTACATTGTATATCTGAAAGATAATTAATATATTGTTTAATAGCTTATTAAAATTTACTTAAGATTTATTTAAGAAATAATCATTTGTTTATGTTATATGTTGTGAAACAATGGGGCAATCAGTAAAAGAGCGGTATTTAAAAAAAAACTTTTTATAACTTTTGATAATGTTGTCTTCTTGGTGGAATTCCATGTTTTTAGAATAATTTTATTCTGAATTACTGTGGAAATTACAAATAACAATTTTCTTTAAATTAAATAAACGTTATTAAACATCTATCTCATGAATATATCTAATAAATTTATATATATGGTATTTCTACTTAAAATTGAGGAGATTGTTACTTACAATTTTATTATTTTGTCGTATAAAATTAAGTGGAAAAAAAGCAAAGCATGAACATTTTGTAGTCTTAGGATTATTTATTTGATTGAATAATATACATGTTTATTTTAGGACAGTATTTCATTTTTTTGAGCCAAATCACTCTTCAGAACTTCAGTTTTTTTTTTAATATTATTTGATATATTCGTTCAGAAGTCATGGGTACATTAATAAATGCTACATTCCGACACCTTTATAGTGTGGCTCGTTATATTTGCATAATTGTGAAGATCCCCCGCTGTGATGATATGATGGAAGAGACCATCTTCGATATGATGCCTTAGAATCACGAAGCTCTGCCACGCGCTATCAATGTCGAACCTGTAACCTCATCTTTAACACGCACATCAAACACATTCTTAATTAACTATCTACACCATGTTCAATCATCACTCATTGTATTAACAATGCCGTGAGAGCAAGGCGTATGAAAAATAGTGGGAATATTTTCAATATTTGATGGAGGACTTGTTAAGTGATGGACTGCATTTTAATGATGTTTGCTAAAATAACTCGCTCCGTTCGTTTGTCCGAGTTTGATGGTTTTTGTTTAATGGTTTCGTGATTTAATGTGAAAATTCTTCGTTTCGAAAACATTCTTCTTAAATACGACAGAAGCACACTTTTTACAACATCCTAAATTGGTCTCCTTAAATGGATCTCTTTCGCATTTAAATGCCTACGGAGTGATTTAAAGTAGCACCTGAAGATTGGCACATTCAACAAGACAAAATACAATATTGTTAGTTTTTTAATCTATAAGAATAATTTCCATTTATATTGTAAAAAAAATCTACTCAATGATAATGATAATTGTTGATACGGTCGAAAATTTCACAATACCCAAAATTCCTTTACAAGCAATGTGGTCGATAATATTTTCAAAGTTTTTTTAATTAAACGATAATAAAATTTTACAAATACCATACAAAAATGATTGCAAATTTTTATTTACACTACTAATAAAAAACCTCTGACAAATAAATATTAAAATTTGGAATGTATTCTTCATATAAGGACATGTTGAAAGAATTTGAAATTAAATTTTAAAAAATCTTTCTTTCAATCAATTAAATTAGTATGAGCAGAAAATGTGTAATTTGTGCCTTACGATTTAATTAAAATATTATATATATATCGTCGTGGATACTACAATTAGACGTATTTCTTAAAACCAAAGTGTTCAGGAGTGATATAAACGGTTTCAACAAGTCAATATTTTTATAATTTATTAATTATATTTATTTTACCTTAGTATGGTAATGTCCTTTACTTTTTTTATGGTATTTTTAATGGTTTGACACACGAATTCTTGTGGTTTCCATATATCATTTAACACAACAGTTTTATAATTCATCGTTTTTTAACAGTAACAGCAATATTTTGAAGGTTTTGTAATAATTTATTTATAGTACAATTACATTTTTTAATACGCTTAAGTAGAGTAGTTCAAATCGCTTCTCACCTTTTAAATGAGCGAAGCCTTATTATTGTAATTATTTATTAATGAATGATTATTATAATGTATTTCAGTATTATTATAGTATGTCTTGTGGTTAAAGTCACGCAATATTTTCAACACGTGCTGTGAATTCAACACTTTCACAAATTATATTGCCTGCTTGCGACTCGTTCTCTATTATTTATCTCATTTATAATAAAAAATAAATAAATGAGAGCAGTTTAAATTTGTGTGTTCGTACCCCAGTTACCACTTTGTTGACAGTAAAATATTCTTACGGTTGTTTACGAGGAAAAGAAGATGTCGAATGACGGGTTTTTTTGGTGAATTGTTCCGTTGTAGGGTGTATTAAAATTCATCAGTTACCAATGCTTTTTGAAACTCAACAAGTAGATTGTTTCACAACAATATAAAATCACACAAGAGCTTTGTTACAGTGAATAAAATACAGGTTAGTTGGGTGATAACTGCTCGTACATAAAACTCAGACAATAAACTTCTCCTTCTAGTTAAATATAATTGGAGATTCTGTTGCCTTTAATTAGAGTGTTATCAAATTGAATATTTATTTACAGAGATATTTTGCTAAAAACTTAATAATATGGGTTTAAGGCTAGTATTTTTAAGGAATATGGAAGAATAATTACTACAGGGAAACTCGTTTTAAAATTAGTCGTTCTTTTTTGAAGTTGAGTAATGATTTAATATAATATGTAATATATGAAAACAATCCATTCAATTTTTAGAATTCACGTGCGTGTCAAAAATGTAATCAAGATTCTTTAATGAATCTAACCAATAAGATAAAAAAAAACGATAAACAGGTATACAATGTTTTGAGATGACATTCCTTTGTAGAACTCCACAATTTATAAATTAAAATTAAAGATCTACTTCAATTGATAATATTTAATTTGTCTGTCCTTTACTCCTGTTACCCTAAGTTATTAATTATAACAAGAGTGATTTTTTTTAGAAAAATACTTTATAAGAACAAATTGCACGTTGAATATTTTACAATAAATAACCCAACAATTAGGATTTTTTATTTCAAAATAATATTTATTATTATAATAAATTTTTTTTTAATTTTTGTTATAAAATACATAAATTTAAAAAAAATCAGTAAAACATATAGATTCTCCTGTTTCTTCTGTGTATTATTTATTTATAAAATATACAAAATAAGGTTAGGTATAGAATATCAAATAGGGTTTTTTACATGGTTATATGAAGATGTTAACCATAACTTAAACTTTAGAGGAGAAAATTGATAGCTTTATCTATGAAATTTACCTACAGTAATAGAAACGGTTATGGGGGAACTATAGACTCCATTTGAATGAAAATTTTATTATTTATAAATATTACATCTTAGGATAACCTTTTCAATATACATTTATGAAAAGCTACTCTTCGTGTTTATGATAATGTAACCGTTTTTACTAGTAACGACAATAAATCACGATTATATTGAGTAGAACTACCGGCGCTACCTTCTTTGCACCTTTTTCCCGAAGCAAACTGTTTCGCAGCATCGCTTCCATAAATCGTGTGTCGGTCTAAGTTCCCACAGTCTTCCTGCTTTCTTAAAATGTGTCTACAAGAGGTTGTTCCATCAAAAACATAAAGGTTTGACACAAAAGGAATTGAAGCAAGAGGCGGTTTGCTTTGATCACGTATCCCATACTAGCCAATACACGACATTGTACTACACACGTGACCACTTTACAATTCATTTATACAATTATCAACACCAAAGATGAATTTAATTTCAAGTCACTTCATCTTTAAGTTTTATTGATACCGAGTTGATCTCCTTTTTATGTTGTATCCCACGGAATTCATTTAATCGAGCCATACAACTCTCATACAAAATAAATAATTCCAAGGAGGATACAATCAATAATTTATAATTTGCGATGAAACGCTTTTGATATACAGAATTGAATTTTTATTAATCAGAATTTTTATGAGGATGTATCTATAGCAAAAATAATAACTTATAAAAAAGTAATAACTACACAGCTTGTCCTGACAGCAACATAATGAATATGGATTAAGAACCACTTATTATTATAATTAATATCCCAAACTATAAAATAACTAAGGGATTAATTATCCTTAATTAATTAACAATATAAAATTAAAGAAAAAAATATTCTATAGAAGAAGAGTTAACAAATTAAAAATATATTTTCTTAATAAATACATATGCATACATTGGCCCGGTCTGTTGTGGCACGAAGCTAAATTTGACCCAATAAAAGTGAAGCGCTTGTACAATTATTGTCAGTTACGATGCAATATTATGCGAAAATAAATATTTTTTGCCCCAATTATAATATTTTATATGTGAATACCTGAATAAAAAAATAATTTGAATACTGTATTAACTCAAAATGCAAA